>JAPFSE010000627.1:0-28077 GCA_030777785.1 Beauveria caledonica | reverse complement strand
AATAACTTTTTTACCTTTTTTATACCTACTTTCTATTAGTTGCCTTCTAATCAGTAACCCTTTTATGTTTTCTTTGCCGATATGTCATAACCTACGACGACTCTTCGACATTCGAAATACTATTCCAGTCACCTAACGAATGCACACACACACCCTCAGAGGGACGATAACTTTAAAATTATGTTGCGATCGACCAGACGACCTTGTGTGTGGCATGTTACTCAGACGACTATGAGCGGCGGTGCTGGCTACGGTGCTGGGACCGGGCATCATGCCGCATGCAGGACGTCGCGTATCACAAAACGCTGCCACCCTCAAAAAGACTTGCCCTCTCGCCGAAGTATCCTAGCTTGATTGTTGTCGGAAATATGCGGGGTATTTCAACATTTGATCTCGCCGTTGGCGGTGTCCGCGTGGAGAGGATTACAACAGAAGCAACAGGGGAAACTGTCATCATATGAAGAGAACTACTCAATATAATTTTGTCAACTATATACATGTCCAATCTATATGAATTACTGACTGTTAAGCCTTTTTTAAGCGAAACTTGACGTACTTTCTTCTTGATGAAGACATATACAGAAAACTAACTAGCGCGCTTGCTTGGCGGAACTGTGGCGGACAGTTTGTTGGAGGCAGGAACTTGGCAGCGAACAACAGCTTCATAAACATAGTGACTGAGAGCAAGAAATACGAGACTTCAAGTTCAGGTGGAAGTCGACTTTGATTTGCCTACGTTCTCTTACTTACCAAATTTATTTACGCGATATTGTCTTTCTACAGCTACTCGCGTTTGTTGACAAAATCCTTTTGCATATCTTCCGCCAGCCGATCATCGCAGAGTATATTGACTGCGAGCAGTGCCATTCCTAGGCCGCAGTCGATCGCAGCCTTGTGCGCGCTCTTCTCACCAGCAGCAGCAGCAAACTTCTTACTGTGAAGCGCTGCGCCGGGAGCTGTAGGAATCACAAAGGCGCCGTGCATGCTTGGTATTTCGTGGCTCACATTGCCCATGTCGGTAGAGGCCACGAGTGGCCGTTGTTGCTCGGCTAGCACTTTTTGACCGACCAATGCCATCATTTTCGAATACGTTTCGCAAATTGTGCGGTTCCCGACGACGTTTTTATAGTCATCGGCCCTGATTGAAGAATTGATGATTAGTCTGGCGTAGCAATGAAAATTGAACCACTGGAGTTCGCACCTGATGTATTTAAATGTGCAACCGGCCGCGCTGGCGCCAGCCTCGATACATGCCTCGACACGCTTGTGCAATTCCTGCCCCTCTTCAATTGTTGGACTGCGTATGTACCAGTTCATACGCGTGTAGTCTGGGATAACATTGGGAACAGTGCCTCCGTCTTCAATCACGGCATGCACGCGCTGCTCTGTGCGGATTTGCTGGCGCAGCAGACTGACGTTGTTGTAGGCCGCCACAGCAGCGTCCAAGGCGTTGAGTCCGTTCCACGGCTCACCCGCTGCATGAGCAGACCTACCGCGGAACTCGACTCGGAACTTGATGCTGGCGACGAGGTTCAGAGCGGCGGAGCCAGAAACCTCGGGATCATCGGAAATCCCATGGGCGGGGACGGGGTGCGACATGATGGATGCCGAAGCACTGCGAAAAGCACCGGCTCGTATGAGCGCAATCTTTCCCCCACCGCCTTCCTCTGCTGGTGTGCCGAGGATGCGAACTCGGCCAGGCAGTTTCAGTTCAGATAAAATTCTCGATGCGGCGAGGAATGCCGCCATGGAGGAGGTGGCGATGAGGTTGTGGCCACAGGCATGGCCAATCTCAGGCAAGGCATCGTACTCGGCGCAAATGACGACCTCGCGGCCGCCACTGCCGTGACTGGTTTCGAAGCTAGTCTCTAAACCATAGGCGTTGCGGTTGACGGAAAAGCCTTGGGCTTGAAGAAGATGACATAGGTTATCGTGCGCTTTGTGCTCGTGGTAGGCCAGTTCGGGAGTCGCGTGAAGCGACTGATTGGCCTCATACAGGGCTGCATCGGCCTGCTTGAGATGGGCCTGGGCAATGGAAAGGGCCTCGGTGTAGTTGATTGTTGGCGTCGTCATTTTCTGCCAAGGTTTTCAGATGAAGGATGAATTTCTTGATCAAGTTTTATCGTTCTTGTGGCGTAATTTATATACTTGAAAGACAGGGTCGAGATTGTGCACTAGACTGTTGCGTCGAAAGCTGAACGGATAATGGCAGATGACGGCGCCACACAACTATTTGTGGAATTCTGCAGTATTGACCAACTATTCGTTAGCTGCGGCTGAGATGACAAGTTGACCTGGCCCAAGATAAATATTTGATGCCGTGCGGACCCAACTTTGATCCAGATACTCACTTTTCACCTCCTTGTACATACAGTTTCTTGCCGGATTTAGCGACTTTGCCGATGCCTTTCTGAGCTAGTTGCTCTTTTTTCCCGACGCTGCATGTCAGATTCCACACCAGCCGACAATGCGCTCAGGCGGCAGTCAGCGCATGTTTAGCCGGTCACGGACGGGATGTCAAACATGCCGGCTTAAGAAAGTCAAGTGCGATGAGGCGCGGCCTCAGTGTCAGCGATGTCGTCGGCTTCGTCGTTTCTGCGATTACAGCAACCAAACTGCACTTGTCGCCCAGTCCTCGAAGAAGCCGACGCAGCAGGCGAGCCGAGGGGAACTGATTCTGCAACTGCCCGCTTTTAGCAGCAGTGCCTGTTCCATCAGCCTGACGGCCGTGGACCATGAAGCGATTCGGTATTTTCGCACCACGTTTGCGCGACGCAACCACACCAAGAATCCAGACTATTCTGTGTACTCTGTCATCTTTTCTATTGCCCAATCCGAGCCTCTTGTCATGCACACGGTGCTAGCGCTGGCTTGTCGGGCCATTCAGCCTCGCGACGAGACAACGACAATCTCGCGCAGACAGAACTGGAGTCATCTGTTCCACTACTCATCCGCCCTGGGCCGACTCAAGGAGGAACTGGAAAGGGGCCCTGAGAGCAACGAGTCGTTCCATTTCGATGCCTGCTTCACGGCGCTGTACGTCATGCTGGTCTATGAGCAACATTTCGGTGGCGACGGCTTTGCGGGGCTCGCCCACCATCTCCAAGGCGCCGCCATGGTTCTGCGACATTGCGGGTATCACATCAGAAGAGACCTGGATGCAGATACGCTAGCGACACCGCTGCCGATATGCCAGCGTGGCTCGGAAAGGAGACTGTCTTTGTATTCGGCACGGATTCTGATCTGGATATCGCTATGTGATTCCACGGCAGCGACATACGGCATTGGCGGGCCGTTTAATGCTGCGTTGAATGACATTTTGGGGTCCGACGACCCAGAAGGAATCGAGCGCCTGCACACTTTCTCCAACTCGTTATTCCGCGTCGTGTGGGGTGATGCGTACCCGCAGGCCGAGCTGATGGACGACATTGAAAATCGGAGCGTTTTCGAGCTGACCGTGTGCTGCTCCCGGGCGAGGTATTCTCTCGCCGCTCTCGCCCGTGCTGTGACGGCCGGAGACGTGGCAGCGTCGCAAGAATGCACTCGCGCTACGAAAGCCCTGATTCAGTACCTTGCCGCACGGTATCGCGAGCTGCTGGAAGTTGCCAGCGGGCTTCTGCCTTGCACGGACCACTCACACAGGCTCGTGGCCAATCTGCGCGGCATCGTGCCTCATTACCACGCTGCCGTCATTGTCTTTTCCCGGCTGGCAGTCAAGGTGCCAGAATCGTGCGTCTTTGTGGACATTCAACCGCACGTGGACTCCATCATGAGTCTCGCCCGGCAGGCGTACAAGCATCAAGGCAGCGACGCCATGGTTCGCATCGCGTGGCCCTTGCTCGTCGTCTCTCTGGAAACAACACACCAACCAACCCGAAATTGGATCATCGCTCGCTTCCAATCCATGGCGACCCTGGGCAAGAACATGGAGCGTGCCACGGAGTTCCTCAGAAACTCTGTGGGACCCTCCAAAGCTACCGGTGCAGCTTGGGCGGACCCGGGCCGCTGGTTTCGCTCGGGAGAGGGAACGCCATTCATCATCTGATGTATGCGGCCGCATGACCTTGGGGCTAGCAGAATATTGCTTCAGCTTGAATGGCACCATTGAATTATTTCATTCCGTAGATGCCTTTCCACTACTATACGCCAATCCCGCATAACGACCGACTGTAGATTTAGTTGTACAACCCATTGCATTTGTCTGGCGGGGCTTGGTCCTGGCTACCCCACGGGGTACAGTGGGTCCATCATATCTCACCACCTTCGGCTGTTAGTGCTTCGATCCGTCGGCTACTGAGCCCAACTTGGAAAAGCAGCCACATTGTACACCCCTCTTCGGGCGCGCCCGCTGTCAAGTTGCCAAGGTGGTAGCAGATGGCCAGCAGGTGGAATCTAGATGCAACTGTCGTAAGCTACTGGCAAATGTATTTTATCCCGCCTCTTTCCCTGCTTTCGCCACGCTTCCGAGGCCCATTCATTGCTGTTTGTTGTCGCGGGAAAATCGCCTTGCCCATACTTGATCTCGGTTCTCCCTACTCCTCGCGACAGCTGCTTGCCCGTCATGTCAGCCCACAACACCATTGATGACCATGAAGGGCAGAAGGCAATTTTTGAGAATATAGAAACGATTGAAGAAGATCCAAGAAAAGCGCGGAAGCTACTCCGAAAAATTGACTCATGGTACGTGAACGACATTTGACCGCGGCGTTGTCTTGTGTAACATGGACTAGTTTGCTGCCCGTTATGGCAGTTTCGTACATGTTTCAATTCTTGGACAAATCGGCACTCGCCTACACATCGATTCTGGGACTCAACGAGAGTCTGCACCTCGACGGGTTCCAGTTTTCCTGGTCCAACAGCATCTACTATATCGGCTATCTTATTGCCTCGTACCCTTTTGGGCTGCTCATGGTTCGGTTTCCAGTGGGAACAGTCATTGCAATCTCAGTGTAGGTGCTCGGGTTGTCTGCTGATTTCTTGTCAATGTCACTGATGAATGCCCATTAGCGCCATTTGGGGCATGGTTCTGATGCTCACAGCCGTGTGCCACGACCACGCGGGCCTGTGGGCTAATCGCTTCTTCCTCGGGGTTTCGGAAGCTGCTGTGGCACCCGGCTTGGCAGTCGTCATCTCCATGTG
Source organism: Beauveria caledonica (assembly GCA_030777785.1). Classification (NCBI taxonomy): domain Eukaryota; kingdom Fungi; phylum Ascomycota; class Sordariomycetes; order Hypocreales; family Cordycipitaceae; genus Beauveria; species Beauveria caledonica. The sequence continues at coordinate 22,938 of JAPFSE010000627.1, read as the reverse complement.
GTACACGAGATCTGAACAGCCACTCAGACAAGCTGCCTGGTTCCTGGGCAATACGTTTGCTGGAATCTTTGGCGGTCTCGTATCCTATGGTATCGGGCACATCAAGACGATTGCACCGTGGAAGGTATGCTAAAATATCTATTTTCCATACTATACGACGTGTTAAACTTTTTCCTCGTAGGCAGTTTTCCTCTTTTTCGGGGCCGCCACCATTGCATGGTCCATCTTCATTTACTTGTTGCTGCCGGATGATCCAACAAAGGCCCGTTTCCTGAGCGCATCTGAGCGAGCAAGGGCCCTAAAGAGAGTCCGTGGAAATATGACGGGCAGAAAAACCACCACGATAAATTGGAGTCAATGCCGCGAAGCGCTGGGTGATGTTCAGGCTTGGCTTCTGGTCCTGATTCAGCTGTCAGGGCAGATTGCGAATGGAGGCGTCCAAGGTGTACGTTCATCTTCACTTTCTACATGAATCAGAATGCTAAACTGCTGCAGTTTGGATCCATTGTCATACATGGTATGGGCTTCGAGACTTTGAAGACTCTGCAAATTCAGATGGTGGCGTACGTGTTCCAACTCATTTTTGTGTTGCTCGCGACAATCGGCAGCACGTATCTACATAACACAAGAACCATGTGGATTGTCTTTAACATGGCTTTTTCAATCGCTGGGGCGGCCATGGTTGGACAACTAGACGGGAAATGGAGCCGTTTCTTTGGATACTGCCTCACTATGGGCTACACGCCCAATTTCCCCATCATCCTATCCATGCTCTCCGCCAACATTGCGGGGTTCACAAAGAAGATGACAGTAAATGCAATGGTATGCATCATCAATACTTTATAAGATACATGGCGGTATCTGACGAAATATAGTTGTTCATCGCGTATTGTGCAGGCAACATCATTGGGCCACAGCTCTTTTTTGAACGGGAGTACCCGACGTATCCGACTGGATTTCTGGCAATCATGATTTGCTACGCCATTGGGCTTGTGGGGAGCCTGGTGCTACGAGCATATCTGGTCTGGGAGAATGCTCGCCGTGATCGTCTCCCACAACCAGCAAGCATAAACACCGGGGATCTTGACAATGTTGATGGCCAAACAGATAAACATCTTGACCGATTTCGATACATATATTAAAGACGTTATCACGAAAATACCGGTCTTTACTCGTCCAGGCTCGATATTGTTAGTATCTCCAACAAATACTCAGACCCTTACAACTTCAAAACCGCTCTCCATATCATCTTGTGCCTTGCGAATTTCGGCAGCATAGACGTCAGTACCACCAACAAAGCAAACAGGCTCATACACCTTGTCAGGTATACTGCCCCCCATATACGTCGACCTCGTGGTAGGTACAAGCGATTTGTTGCAAAGGTCCACAACATGCTCCTTCCACGCCTCGGTCGCCTCCGCCTTGGCATTGATGTACTTGATGTCAGACGATTCCATCTTGAGAATTGTCTCGGTAATCCATTTCCCTTGTAGCTCCGCTGCTGTCGGCCCATTGCAGAGAAGAGTTGGGGCTTGCGCGCCATACAAGTAAAACATGTTTGGATACCCCCTCACAGTCAAGCCGAGATATGTGCTCGCGCCAGACGCCCACTCGTTTTCTAATTCGACACCGTCAATGTTCCTCAGGCCAAGTTGAGTCATTGCGCCAGTGACAATGTCCTAGAAAAGTAGAGATTCTCGTTAGACCAGACTGCCCTGTCGATCGCCAGGGAAAGGAATGATTGCGCAGTTCAAGCGGCAGAGTAGGTTTAGATTTGATAAAAGCAAGATGTGCGTGCAGCACATGTGCAGGAAAAATTTCAAGAAAAAAGGCAGACTTACAAAACCTGTCGCAAGAGCAATCACGTCGAACTCATGGTGAGTTCCATCTTCAAGCGCAATGCCCGTCTCAGTGAATTCCCTAATCGGATTCTTATTGACATCAACCACGGAAACCGACTCGCGGTTGAACTGTTCGTAGTAAGTATTCTCAAGGCAAGGACGTTTGATGCCAAAGTAGTGAGGCATGTCCAGTGGTGCAAGGATGTCCCTCGTAGCAGGATCGGCAATCCTCTCACGAGTCTTTTTTGCCCAAAAGTTGTATGCCTCTTTGTTGGCTTCAGCGTCGAGGAAAAGGTCCTTGTAATTGCCCAGCCAGTATTGGAAACCACCGACTGTCCAGAGTCTGCTGTACCATGCTTCTCGCTCCTCCGGTGTGTCGTCTAGGGTGTTGCGATCTCGAAAGCTGTAGAAGAAGCCACCGTACGTTTTCTCGCGTGTTTTGAATAGTTCTTCGTACTGAGCCTTGTTCTTCTCCTGCTCCGCTGCCGTGATGTCCCTCTTTCGCATGGGAAGACAGAGATTCGGCGTGCGCTGGAAGACTTTGAGACTGCCAGCCTGGGGGCCCAACTCTTGCGTCATCTGCACGCCCGACGCTCCTGTACCGATAATGGCACAGCGTTTTCCTGTGACGTCGACGGTCCCCTCCTCCGGCCAAAAGGACGAGTGGTGGATGATGCCCTTGAATTTCTCAATACCAGGCCAAGAAGGGACATATCGCTTGGAAGCCTATATGCATAGACGTTGTTAGCATATATCTAGATGTTGACGTGGGATAAACATGAACGACTCACAAAGCCGGTGGCTACCACCAAGTACTTGGCTGTCGTTGTACGGCCATCGGCCGTCTCAACGGACCATTTGCCCTGATCAATATCGAACTGAGCCCCAACAACCACTGTGTTAAAAGAACAGTCCTTTTTGATGCCTACTATCGCATCAACATGATCAAAGTAGCGGCGAAGCTCATGATAGTCAGGATAGTTAGTGGTCCAGTTCCAGCTGTTGTAGACCTCTGGCCAGGAGAACTCGTAGACTGGTGCTGCAGAGTCAACGCCAGCACCGGGATAGCAGTTCCAGCGCCAAGTTCCACCAATATCGTTGCCTGCTTCGAAAATAACTGTTTTCAGGCCAGCATCACGAAGAGTCTTGAGCATAAATACGCCAGCTGTTTTGCGGGCAATGGTTAGAAAAAGCTCAGAGCGTATCGATAATTACGTACAGAATCCAGCACCGACAACTAGAGCGTCAACTTCCAGGTTTTTGGAATACGGCCCAGTAGTTTCGGATGTAGCGGTTGTGTAGCTAGTGAGCTCCGTCCTGAAGCCTTTGTAGGTTGAATGTGCTTCACTAGATTCAGTCATCTTGGAATAAAAAATGCAAGTGATGGAGACAGTGGAAGCGATAGAGAAACCTTTGAACTTGACTTCTGCTTTCTCTTTTGCTTTTCAAAGTCACAGGACTTGGCGGCTCTACAGCAACTTTATATTTAGATGAGTAGGCGAGTGGCTAGCCCATAAATACCCGTCATTTCGCGGGTTAGAAATCTTCATGCCACTTTTTAGTCAGCCTTTGTAGTTATATGATGCTTTTTATCATATATGTGGCTGCTTCTATTGCATCAATATTGCTGCTCAGCTATACCAGACTCCGCGTTGTTGGCAACGAGTGGCTTGTCCCCATGCTCGAGTATTGGGCCGGTTCGTGAAAAAAACGGTCGAGCCGGTATTTGAGCTTTCGTGAAGCATTTGAAATGCCAGTTGCTGAGTTGAGCTGGAAAGGTCTCGCTATATTCGGAGTCATGTCAACCTTCTTGGCTATCAATCGTGCCACCGCGTCAGCCTGCATTACAACGTTGACGAGGTGGTGGCCCTCCACTACCTTTCTGTCATGCATGAAATATTGTATCACATGCAGTCTTGCAGAAGACATGTGTCCACGTTCGCACAGTAAAACTGGAGTCTTCCATCGTTAGCGCGATAGCCAAGTATGCTCATAGCTATTATGATAGTGCGATAGAGTTCACTATACACACATCAATCTAAGGTTGCCTACACCAATGCTACAAGTGATTCACTAGATGATAAATCAAGCATGTATGATAAATTGCACCTAGATTTTTTAGCCGAGGGTCGATCTCGGAAAAGGTCGCTGTGGGAGATTCTGATTTACTCGGATTCCTTCCAGGTTGACCTTTTCCTCACTGGCGTTCTCCAATCGAACGCTGTTCAAGAACCACATTATGATGAAGTTCGGCACGCACAAGGCTGTTGCAAGAATTGCGAGAAGCATCTGGGATTCGCGGAAGCAACGATCGATAGCCACGCGAACGGGAGTTCTACCGTAGTATTTTTTTGCTTTTCCGATTGACTGGAAAATGCCCATTACCTTGGATTTGTCGCCTTCCGGGGGATATTTCAGTTGGGACACGGCTGCCTGCACGGAGACCTGGGCTGCCGTTTGAAACAGAGCTCTTCCGATGCCTGCCATGACTTTGCAGACGATGAATGCAATTTCGCTGCTTTGCTTGTTCGCGCCCGGGTTGACAGGGTAAATGATAACCAGAGGCGGGCCCATGAGAGCCCACATTCGCGACGTTTGGGTGTATTTCATACCAAAGGCGACAAAAAGTCCGCTGACTTGAAAGGCCACTCGAAGTGAGTTGCTACATAGATCCTTAGTATTGTGAATCCGAAAAGAAGAAAGGTCGTCATGGTTGCCTACTCTATACGGGTTGCGTGCGCAGGCGAGAAGGACCAGCTACCTGCAAATAGCTCGAGAAGAAAATTGTGAACAAAGTGTACTCTATAAAATCGAAAATCTAAATCAGACAAGCAGCAATTACTGTACGATTCATCACACGCGTTGGGATGTATGGCCTTTTTGCGAAGCTGACGTCACACACCACAAACGACCCAAAGAGTATCGCGCCAAGCACAATCATGGCAACGAAATATGTTTCATTCCATCTCCCAGGGTTCAGAGATCCAGTCAGCGAGAGAGGAGTTGGCACGAGATAAATGCCTGCTACCAGAAGAAGTAGGCCCGGGAAGTCAATCTCAGTCCAGAAAGGGCGACAGGCCTATTTCAATCTGGAGCCATGTGCCTTACTCGCCCACACAGGTGGTCGAATATCAGTCGGCGTTTCTTCTTTCTTTGCCTGCCGCTGGAGGAACATCACGACACCCTTCAAGGGGAATGGCACAATTGGTACAACGATTGCCCAGGTGCCAACTGCCCATCTCCCGACTTTGGCTCGTGAGCGGATGGGAGACTAGATACCTGGAGAAGGCAATGGCTAAAGTTGTTCGAGAACCGGATTTTTGAAGGATGGGTGTTTTTTCCGCAGCTACTTGAAAGTCCAGCTTATTGCGGTCGTGGCAGTTCGCATGATGGCCACTTGGTATACGACTTGACTCCCGTTGCTATCACGCCGTCTTTCTCCCCCCGGCTGCTGCTCCGTCGCACTGCGCTACACTTCAATAGCAACTTCTGATTTCATCACCTTTTTTTTTTTGGTTGTGTGGCTCTTTTTTGGTTGTGCAGTGCGTCTGGTATGGGCATGTAGTGCATGCGATGTATTAGACGTCGCGATCGATGTTTTGTTGAAAGTCTTTTCGCCGCCACTACCTTGCGACTCTAGACGGTCAATGCACAAGAGTTGATGCCTGTAATCAGCGCATTATATGCGGCGCTATCGGTCTTCGCATTTTCATCCGAGACGATTATTTTCAGCTCATTTCAGCCTTCAGAAGGCTGTGGAGATGTAGTCATTCCACGTGCTTTCTGATTTGATGTATATTGCTAGTGGAGCTACGAAGTCCAGCGTGGCGTAAATCTAGCCGTGTGGCATAATGGTAATCAATTGCATCTTATCAATCAGATTATATCCTAGGCGAGTGCTTGTATAATGGGAATAATTCGGGCGCAAAACAGGGCAGGGCAAAGAACTCCACGTGGGCGGTATAGTGTAGATTTGGAGAACTAACTCATGTCTCAGAACGAATTGATGAACCGAAAGATTACGCAAGACTTGAAACGAAGATATCGAACACTCTCTCTAACACTCTTTGAATCGCTCGGGAGCCTTTCCGCGAGCACTCTCAGAACTAGCAGGCAGCACGCGCTAGCAGCTTCTACGATAGCATCTCTGGGGGGGGGGGGCGACTAGTTCTTTTAAGGTGTTGATAATGCCTCTGGTGCCGGGCGCGTGTTATTATCTTGAAGAAATTGTTTACACTATGAAATGAAGTTCAAATGAGTAAAGCTATATATACTCTTGATGTCTATGACGACTGGTACCAGCGGGGCTTGCTGCAGCAGGGTCATTGGCCGTATCGCCCAGGCCAGCAAGAGTGTTGGTGATACACGACTGGCACGTTTTTACTTGTTTACACAAGTAAAGTTGGGCGTAGTGTGCACTGCAGCCAGGCAAGGCCGAGACCATCTCAAGCCGTAATAGAATCTATACGTGTTCCTGAATTAGTTGTCACGGGCGGGGCCTTGCCGGGCCGTGGGAGAAGTATGGTGCGCGCCCGGCTTTGTAGCCGTGACTGGCCAAGAACCATGGCAGTGTTGTTGCGAATCATTTCACCTCGTATAAGAGTGGATTTTGGCCTACGGCTGGTGAGATGATAGTAACGTGAGTGGCTAATTACCCACGAGAAGCCCCGCCTGGTGCCAGCCCGTCACAGTTATTACAACTTGGAAGTCGTATTCCCTGTAAAGGCCCTCTTGTGAAAGTTTGCTGATACCTATCTGATGGTAGTAATCTCTAAAACATGGTAACAATGCGCGGTAGTTACCTTCCTAAAGAGGCAAGTAGAAAGGGGGTACTTTTTCCGGGCGGCAAATTCGGGATCGCGCCATTTATGTCCTGTAAACGCTATTTAATTCAACGAAAGTCCCTTTCTTTCCTTTATTGAATCTTGATTTGATTATATCTCGCCAGTTGATTCTGCCGCGTTGAGCGCTTACTTGGAGTACCAAAATGTGGGGTCTTTCGCTTGGCTCTACAGCCACAATCGTGCTTACACTTGCCGGACAGTCAGCTACAGCCATCAGGCCAAACGGGTTGCCCACGCAGTTCGATGCCGCCAGACTTGCACTTATTAGCGAGACCGCGTTGAACAGTTCCAATATTCAAGAATGCAATATATCCGTGCCAGTGGACCATTTTCATCACGAGGCCCAGTATGAGCCACACTCGGATGCCTACTTCCCACTTCGCTACTTTCTAGAAACATCTTATTACAAACCTGGCGGCCCCGTCATCGTCATAGCTGGCGGCGAGGCGACTGCTGAATACCGGAAACCAACGCTGGGCGAGGGTATCGGGCCTCATCTTGCTAGGGCTACCGGCGGCATCGTGCTCGTCTTGGAGCATCGCTACTACGGCACCAGTTTCCCCGTTCCGGATCTATCCCGAGAGAACTATCGATTTCTCACCACAGAACAGGCCGTGGCCGATGCTGCCTACTTTGCACAGCACGCCAAGTTTCCTGGGTTTGAGCATGCGAATTTGACTTCGGCCAATACGCCATGGATTATATACGGTGGCTCTTACGCAGGCGCGTTTGCGGCCATTACTCGCAAGCTCTACCCGGAAGCCTATTGGGGCGCCATATCGTCGTCGGGTGTTACAAGAGCCGTGTATGACTACTGGGAGTACAATGAGGCAGCCCGTTTGTATGCCCCAGGAGACTGTGGGCCTACAATGTCCAACTTGACGCATGTGGTCGACACGGCAATCTTCAGCAGCGATAAGACGAAGCCCAGTGCTATCAAGAAGCTTTTCGGGTATAACTCGTCTATCAGCGATGCATCATTTGGCTCGGGCATCGCGCATCCGGCTTCCGCGCTACAGGGTGAAAGCTGGGTACATGGGGAGAATGACAACACCTTGGAGACATACTGCAGCACCATCACATCGAAACAGCTTGCTTTCCCTGATCTGGAAAGCAGCCGTTCGGCGGCGGAGCAGCTTGTTAAAGACGCGGGATATAGTGCTGATAGCTCGACTGCGCTTCTAAACTACGTCGGCCTCCAGAAGAGTGGCTCCAATAATGAGTCGAAGAAAAGAAGGGGGTTTCCCAATCACCTACGGCAGCGAGCCGCGCAGCTTGATGACGGCTATAGCTGGTTCTACCAGACATGCAGCCAGTAAGTCGGAGACTCCGTTACTGCTGAAAGTTGTTCGCTGACATGTGCAAAGATGGGGGTTTTTCATCTCGGGATCTGGCGTGCCAAAGAACATATTAGGTATTCTCTCCCGAGCAGTGACGATTGAGTATGTCGCCGGCGGATGTAAGGATGCATTTGGCATCTCCAATCCGCCAAACGTGGACTCCATCAATCGTCTGGGCGGTGTCAACTTTTCCTCTCCACGCTTGGCTATTATTGATGGCAAGCAAGACCCCTGGCGCGGTGCTACGCCGCATAGGATCGGTGCTAATGTCAATCGCAAGTCGACAACCGAGCAGCCGTTTATCCTCATCGATCCCGCGACTCACCACTGGGACGAGTCGGATATTCCAGCCAATCAATACAAACCTGGATACCCTCCGAAGCAGATTGTGGACGTACACGATCAGGAGGTGGCGTTTGTGAAGGCCTGGATAAATGAGTATCATAATTCTAGAAAGTGAGGGTGCCATGGAGAGTAAAATTGCTAGAGAGGCTGCTTTATTAGTCTTTAACTTATAACCAAGTATATTTCTTTATAAAATGAGTTACCTCACACGGAGCATCTGTAGCTGATGCTGTCAGGCAGACGGAATTCCACTTTACACGGTGACGAGACCAGGGTCTTTCTAGACTCCCTTCCCGGGGGGGTATGTTTCTGACATGGTCGCTGACATATTTCTTCCTCTGTAGACCATGCTCAAGGCCTATTATAAGTAAATCAGACTTTTTAAAATATTTGGAAAACTTCTAATATCACGTCAAATACGCCTAATTCATCACAATATTTAAGATACTTTATGTGCGAGAACCTCCCCTAAGGCATGTTAGAGAACACCCACCTCCGCCAAGGTACCTAGCTGTCACGGTGTGTTTCCACAGGGTGGCCTCGAACAGTCAAGTTTGTCAAGGTAACCAACTGACAAGAAGAAAATCATGCTTGCCACATCTGCCGAGTACTAAAAGACCGACTAATTATAATAGTCACTAAAATCAGTAAATGCCACCCGAGGCCAGGCAGGCCCGGTCACGAGCCCAGTGGCATATTCAGCGGGGCCCAGACACCAACTGACCTCTTTTGCCTCTGAAAAAACCAGGGTAGCCTTGCCCCCATTGGCTTGTTCTGGCGCACTGGACCACTGCGTGCATGTCACTCTAAACACCATACAAGGCCTCTCGTCATCCCAACATCTGCCTGGCCAAGCTCTCACGCGCACCCGCCACACTGTGCTGCATCATAGCACCCCCGGCTCACTTCGTCACAGACCTGCAATCTCAACTGACTTCAACTTCCATCCATCGGCACCGCTGCGCAACCTGTCTCCCGCGCCATGATCTTGCTTCCCCGCATCTTGATGGCTGCGTCGTGATCTCTGACTGCCCAACTGCGCTGGCCAGGCAGCTACGGAACCTGTCCCAACTGCTCGGCTTGCTCTGAGATAGCAGATAATCGGCATTCATCTCTCCAGCGCCACAAACATCCATCATGGCGTCATTATTCACGTCATTCACGACCTCCAGCATGCCCAAGCGGCTGCTGCGCTATGCCCTGTCGCGCCTGGAGCTGCTCGATGCCGATGCCCTCAATCTTGAAAACTTGGATCTTGCCCTCGGAAAGAATACCGTATTCGAATTCCGAGATGTAGGACTAAAGCTGGATGTATGTGTATCAAACAAGCTATTGCACGGCGCGCCTACTAACGCTCGTCGCAGAAACTCCAAAAACTGCTAAACCTCCCGCCGACGTTTACTCTCCAGAAATCCAAGGTTCTGTCCCTTCGAGTTACCATACCCATAGACTTTTACAGCAGCCCCATCACCGTCGACGTGGATGGCGTCGACGTGCAGCTCAGGGTCCTCAACCCCGACCGGGCTCCGACCCATGCGACATCAGCCGACGATAACTCCGTACCAAACGCCGTCGACCTTGCCCAGTCTTTCCTCGACATCCAATCTCCGGACGAGCGGCGTAAGCTTCAAGAGGCTCTAGAAGCCGAAACTCAAGATCTTGGGGCATCAATATCTATGAGCGAGGACGGTAGTCAAGATGGTTTGCCTACGGGCACGGGTCAGCCGCTGTCTCTGCCCTTGTTCCTAGCCGATTTTTTGCAGGGCATCCTTGATCGCATGCAAGTCAAGATCAATAGAGTCAACTTCTCGCTTCATATGGAAATACCTACCGAGCTGGGTTCCAACCACTTGGAACAGATTTCATTTCAAATTTCCCTCGACAGTATCGACATTGAGGGAGTCACTACTCCTGCTCCCGCGGCTGGTGATGCGCTCAAGATCGTCCCCAAGGAGGGCAAACGTCACATCTCTATAGACAAAGTCCGAGCCTTTCTAGTTTCAGAGGCCAACATTTTCCCAACCCTCTCGCGATCCTCTTCCATGCTTTCACCATCGTCAACCTCATCACCGTTCGCGACCCGCAATCCACCCTCTCGAGAGCCTTCTGATATACCACAAGCCATTCTTGAACCACAGCAGTCCTTTCACTTCGAGCAAAGCTTCAAGGAACATCTAATAGATGGAGCTTCGACTTCAGAGCCTGATCACCCTCTCGGCGACAGCGAAGACGCCTTGGCTATTCCATACGAGATGGAAACGAATGACGACGAGAACCCCAGCACACCCCGAGCCTCCATTTACCACGATTTCGGTGCTTCGATGCTTTCCGATAGCGATGAAGAGCCTGCATTCTCTACAGCCAACTCCCAACAAATGGAAGCACCGCAAACGTCAACTTATGGTGCACTCGCGGGTTCGTCGAAACAATTACCTTACCTTCCGGTCAATGCAGCAGCATCTGCTGTGGGGACATCACACATGCAGTCATCTCAATTTAGCGCAGACGGTTCACAATACGAGGACCTGGAAGAATCGCGTCTCTATAGCCACGAGGAAGCCGAAAGTATGTATATGAGTGCCTTTTCACAGGGTGTTGCACAGTCGCGGGTGGCGCTCGAGATGACAGAGCCTGCCCAATTATCTACCGAACCCAGAAAGAGCATTGAGGAGCCTGCTGCTGAAGTTGCAACACACCTGTCTTCCGTTGATATTGATGCATCACGGCCACGACCACCCGAAAGCGAACTTGATTCAGGAACAGTAGAAGAGAGCGATGGGAATAGCGAAAGCGAGGAGGTACCTCTAGAAATGTACCAGTCGTCTCCAGGGCTTCCGTCCATGCCGGGTGCTTGGGGCGAAAACTCAGTTGTTCACACCCTTCAAGGCGCGTCCGAACCTGCTTCATCGACTACTGCTTCTCCCGCGCCTATCCCTGTGAATCCTGTATCGGCGGCCACTGAAGCATGTTCAGAAGACGAACGAGAAACTATGGATCTTGAAAATATTACGTCGGAAGACGTACCAACACCGAAGGGACCAACCAAAGTCGCCAAGAAGATTCTCGAGTTCGACAATCTGTCTGTGTACGTCCCGTCTCTACAACGCCACGTCCAAATATGTACAGACGCCAATGAAGCAAGTTCAGACCCTCAAGCCTCGATGACACGATCTATTCACCCACAGCCTCCTGGAGCTTTCTCTGTACATCTTCCGCAGGCTCAGAATGCAAAAGACGGCACTCGAACATCGCCGGTCGATAACAGCCTAGAAATTGTCATGTCACCAATGACCATCAACTTTGATGCTTCTATCGCCTTCCTGCTCTACATGATCGCGACAAAGCTGCTCAGCTTCATCAAAACAGATAGCGTACCAAAATCTTCATCTGCCACCGCCAAACAAGTTGGGAAGGAAAGTCAGCAGCAAACGGTCAATATTGTCCTCGAACAGCTTTCTCTCAACTTCTTGAACCACCTGAGTGGCGTTGCAGATACCGCCGATCGGTTCCTGGACCCGTCTGCATTCGACTTCAGACAAGAAGTCTTACTCAACTTGACACTCAAGGGCTTGGTCGTTTCGAGGCGCCCAGCCCCAACTGCGGCTTCGAAACATGCCGATGCAACCTCGTATGAAACCAAAATTGACCTTGAGAGGTTCCGCTTTGGATACGATGACGGAGACATTATATCATTCGACGCTGGCAAGCCAATGAGCACTTCTGTGCGAGACACCTTTTTATCAGCTGGAAATGACGTTTCTGTCAAAATCCTGGAGTCACCAGAAGGCATTCGGACAGAGGTGGAAACTCTGCCGCTGGTATTCCAGCTGGAGCTACAGCGCCTAGACGAGACCTTTGGCTGGTTTGGAGGCCTGAGCAGCTTCCTTAACATGAGCACCTCGATAACATCTAGCACGCCGCCCGCCAAGACGCCACCCACACCGCAGCAGAAGCCCCGCGGCGTACGATTCGACACTCCAATCAAACCCGAAGACCAATCAGCGGCATCCAAAAATAAGCTCAACGTTCGCATTGGCGGTACCTATATCCAAGTTCTTGGCAAGGAGTGCAGCATCTCGTCAGAAAGCAATGCATTCAAAATTGTTGGCAGAGACGAAGGTATCGGTATTGCATGTAGCTTGATACGGGTGTCTGGCCCCTACATCAAAGGCTCCATGGCCGACCCCGCCATCAGCTTAGACATCACTGGCGTTCGCCTAGAGTTCCTGTCTGCGCCAAGCAACTCTGATCTGGAGAAGTTACTCGAGCTCATCATCCCATCTAAGGTCAAGTATGATCACACTACCGACGAGATTATGGTCGATACACTATTGCGTCAGCGAAGAAAGGGCTCAGTCCTGCGTGCGGCTGTGGATGGCATCAACGTCCGAGCCAAGAACATCGGTCAGCTGGGAGTACTGCCCAACCTAGCCGAGGAGCTGGCCAAGCTATCCACTGTTGCCAAATATTTGCCTGAAGATGACCGCCCTGGTCTTCTCACCCTGGGAAAGATTCAACGCATCAACGGCAGTGTTGATGTTGGCGGCGCTCCGGGCATGTTTGTCGCCGAGGTCAATGAATTCGAAATTGGCCATATCACGCTCCCCTCTCTCGTCGCATTGTCTGCTGCCGGCGTCTCTGTTAGTAGGAACAAAGTTGAGGAGCTTGTCAAATCCACGCCGTTCACCGCTTCGCAAGAAACACCGACCCGTGGACCGGTTTTGATGGTTCGAATGATTGGTGACGAAATTGAGCCTACCATCAAGCTGAAGCTTCGTCACCTTGTTGTCGAGTACCGCGTTGATACTATCATGGACTTCCTAGGCCTGGCCGATGATGCGACCCCACAAGACTTTGACGATTGCCTTGCCGCCTCGGTAGCCAATTTGGGTGACCAGACTCAGTCAGCCTTAGCTCGTCGATCACAGTCTCCCTCTCAGTCATCGAAAGGAGCAAAGGCCACCAAGCTCGATGTTGTCTTCTCTGATTGTCTGATTGGTCTCAATCCACTGAACCTGCCTTCGAAGTTAGTGATTGCCCTAACAGATGCTCATTTGGACATAGTATTGCCCAAAGACGAGCAAATACAAGCGTCGTTCAACGTTAACAAGGCATCGTTGCTTCTTATCGATGACTTGTCAACCGCGGTTTATGACCCTACGTCAGTCAAGATCAAGCCATCAGCATCGTCTACAACTTCTGCGCTTGTTACCGGCATGTGCTCCATGGGCTATGTGGACATTTGCTACATTTCGTCGGCTATGGTTGTAGTCAAGGTAGCACCCGGGGAGGACGGCGAACAGCAGGTGACTGTGGATCTTCGCGATGACTTGCTTGTTCTGGAGACGTGCGCCGACTCTACTCAGACGCTTATTACGCTTGCAAATGCATTGAAGCCGCCAACACCACCCAGCAAGGAGAACAAATACAGAACTAATGTTGTGCCAATGCAAGATCTCCTGGCCTCGATTTCTGCAGAGGCATTTGGGAGATCTGAAGGCGATTACGACTTTGACCAGGATTTCGCAGGTGCGCAAGAGATGGCTGGAAGCGGCTCGGATGCTGGTGGAAGCGACAGTTCATTCCGCGTCGACTCTAGGTACTATGGAACCGCGTCGACGGGCGAGGAATTGTTTGATGCCACGAAGAGCATGCTGTCTGATGGTGCTCGAATGGAAGATACCACCGAAGGTATTTTGCTCACGGGATTTGACCCCGCTACCAGCCAGGGCTCAGTGGATAGTGACGAGCTTGAGGTACACGAGAACTACTATAGCCAAGACACGGCGGGCGAGCAGACAGCCAAGGTCTGGAACTCATCGAAAAACACCTACGACATTGCACCTGCGACTCTTGTCAAAAGTAGCCCAGTCAAGGTGTCGGTGCGAGATGTTCATGTGATCTGGAACCTGTTTGACGGCTACGATTGGCCGCATACCCGTGACATTATCAGCAAGGCTGTGCAGGAGGTCGAAAGCAGAGCGTTTGAGCGCCAGTCTCGTACTGTTAGCGCACAGATGCAAGAAGAGGAGTTTGATGACGGCGAAGCCATTGGCGACTTTCTATTCAACTCAATCTACATTGGCATTCCCGCGAATCGCGACCCCCAAGAACTGTCCCGGGCGATTAATGAGGGGCTCAATGATGCCGCAACGGAAACGGAGTCGGTGGCCACTACCGCATTCACGACAACCACTAGCCGTGGCATGCGACGTCAACAAGCCAGGCCCAAGCGGCTGCGACTCAGCAGAAGCAAGCATCACAAGATAACTTTTGAGCTACATGGTGTAAATGCGGATCTTGTGGTGTATCCTCCGGGATCAGGCGAAACACAAAGTAGCCTTGATCTTCGTGTGCAGAACTTGGACGTTTTTGATCACGTTCCCACGTCCACTTGGCGAAAGTTTGCGACTTACGATCAAGACCAAGGGGAGCGTGAGCTGGGCACTAGCATGGTTCATCTTGAAATATTGAATGTCAAGCCAATCCCGGAGTTGGAGGCTGCTGAAATAGTACTGAGAGCGACTCTCCTACCGTTGCGACTGCACGTTGACCAAGATGCACTCGACTTCATTACGCGATTTTTCGAATTCAAGGATGACAAGGTGCCAGTGCATGCGTCACCTAGCGACGTGCCTTTTGTCCAGCGAGCCGAAATCAATAGCATTCCAGTGAAGCTTGATTTCAAGCCCAAGCGAGTGGACTATGCTGGACTCCGATCGGGACATACGACAGAATTTATGAATTTTATTGTGCTGGAAGAATCGCGCATGGTCCTCCGTCACGTCATCATCTACGGAGTTTCTGGATTTGACCGCCTTGGCAAAACACTGAATGATATTTGGACGCCTGACGTGCGAACGAATCAACTACCTGGTGTGATTGCTGGACTAGCGCCTGTGCGATCGCTTGTCAATATTGGCAGCGGCTTCAAAGACCTAGTTGAGATTCCGATTCGCGAGTACCAGAAAGACGGGCGTGTTTTCAGAAGCATATCAAAAGGCGCTACAGCATTTGCACGGACTACGGGAACTGAAATTGTCAAATTGGGAGCCAAGCTCGCGGTGGGCACGCAATATGCGCTACTTGGGGCTGAAGAGATGCTCGCAGAGAAGCGCACCGACGACGGCAACTGGGACGACGACGAACTGGACGCAGAAGAGAAGAAGCAGATTTCTCTTTATGCTGACCAGCCCACGGGGGTCATTCAAGGAATTCGTGGAGGCTATCGATCGCTTGCGCGTGACGTTAACTTGGCAAGAGATGCTATCATTGCCGTACCAGGCGAGGTCATGGAGAATGCCTCAGCGGCGGGCGTGGCCAAGGTGATGCTGAAGCGGGCGCCGACTATTATTTTCCGGCCAGCCGTGGGCGTTACCAAGGTTATCGGACAGACGCTCCTGGGCGCCACAAATGCAATGGACCCGAACAACCGGAGGAGAATTGACGAGGTATGGCTGCTGTCGCTCTTGAAAGGTGATGCAACTACTGACGATTTACTAGAAATACAAGCACTAGGCCCAACCTGGACCGGTAGTTTTTGGTGCATTAGCATAACGACTGTTTTTATTACACTCAACAAGCAGCATGGCAAGCGAGATTGTAGTTTGTTTAAGTCATCTTTTCCATGTGCATAACGTCTAGGATTCTGTCTTTACGGTGGCATTTCTTGTTTCAACAAATATAGGGCATTTACTTTTTTTTACAACTTGACAGACAAGAATGGATAGGGCGCTTGCCCATGTTTTTGTAGTACTAGACTAGAGTAGATGAAGAATGCGCAGAAGTTGAGGAAGCACAAGTCCCCCCACGTGAAGTTTGTCATTGGAGGGCAAGTCACACTGAAATCGATTAGATCTGGATATCGAAGCCTAGGTCTCACTTGTGGCACGAATGGGTGATTTGTCATTATAATTCGTCATGATACGTCAATGTCTCAGCGCCGTCTATATACCGTTTTGTTGCCGTTGTACCCAATCCAAATCTCTCGCCACCTCCCAACGATGTAGTTCCTTGAAAGATCAATAGCCATCCGCGATACCCTTTACCTTTTCCTCTGCCTTTCTCTTTTGATTCGCCGCCACCCACCACCCATGCGTCTCGTCCTCGCCCACAAAGTTGCCCTGCGCGTCCACCTCGTCCCACGGCTTCGGGCTCAGGATGTAGTGCACGTTCTTGACCTCGTCGTCGCGCCAAATCGCATCATGCACGCCCCTCCGCCGCATCGTCTTGAGCGCGTTGTACACGTACGGCAGCGCCACCCAGCGGTCGCGCCACAGCTCCGACACCACCTCCTGGTCGGGAAAGTACATGGCGTGGCCGTCGCGCGCAATCTTGTCCACGATCTGCTGGAAGAGCGCCTGCGAGGGCCGCAGCACGGCGAGCCCGCCGTTCATCATGGCGACGGTCCGGCCGCGCGGATCGGCGCCCTCGCGCTGCGCGCGCGCGGGATCGGCGGCCTGGTGCGTAAACGCGCAGTTGTCCCGCGTCCATGTCGCCGGGTAGTGCGGCTTCTTGAGCGGGTTGCATGCGCAGACGTGGCTGGCGGCGAAGACGCGTCTCGATGATGATGATGATGATGATGTATCGTCGGCGGCGATGGCGGGGTCGTCGAGCGGCAGGTCCATGAGCTCGTCCATGTTGCGCAGCACCAGCATGTCCGAGTCGAGCTGGACGATGCGGTCGTATTCGGTCAGCGAAAAGGTGGCCAGCTTGGTAAAGGTGTCGGCGAAGCGCGGGTCGGCGGAAAAGTCGCGCGAGCCGGCGGACGGGCGGAGGGGGCGGACGCGCTGCGCGGGGATACCCCGGGCGGCGAGCGCGGCGAGGCCGGCGGCCGGAAAGGTGTCGGTGTAGAGGGCGAGGAGCGGGTAGGCGGAGTGGACTTGGCGGAGGGAGTGGTGGAGGGTTAGGAGGCCGGCGAGGTAGTCCATGTTGGTGATGAGCGTGGCCCAGACTGTTTGCGACGAACGGGATGGGGAGGTTAGCAGCTGGCAGTCGGTCAGGCTGGAGATTCATCGAAGGACTTACCCTTGGCGGAGGGGGCAGCTCTCTTGCGCGAGGAAGATTGTGTCATGACGACGGCGATGATCTGAATTGGATGTGATATGGAAAGAGGGAGGTGAGAGGCGAAAGAATTGGGAACGCGGAGGGGGTTTTTTTTTTTTTGCTCCTCGGCTTTAGGAAGCATTAAACGCCAGTGACGTGATCGATGGCCGAGTCCCGATCTGGGAGGGATGCCCCGCGCTAAATGCGAGGAGCACATCAGCATGTAATAGAAGAATTATGCTTATTCATTCGGTTCTTTACTGAGCGCATTCAAGTGCCGTCAATTCTTTCTAGCAGCATTGCATCTATTTCAGGTAATTATGCCGTGTTGAGCGCCGTTGAACCGGAAAACGCATTCGCAGCATCCATTGCTGCAGTGAATGCCGTCATACCGCCAATATTAGCGACAAGCATAGGAAGACGCCTATTATGCTTAATTCTTAGTCAAACCAATTTCCGTGTTCTCCCTTTTTTTCCCCCGAAAACAGCTTGAAAGCTACGTCTGAACCTCCCTGCTGTCTGACTCGCCGTCATCATATAGCATGACCGAAACATGCTCAGCGACTCTGAGCCGCAGGAAACCGGCCGTCGCGGCCTCTGCACACAGACGATTCGCGTGTGAGAGATGTGCGACTAAATATGATAGTGCACGCGCCTTGATGCTGTCCGACATGCGCGGCGCATGCGTCTGAGTAGCAGAGGCCCAAGTATGCGCCTTGATAAACCTATAAGCAAGATTGAAATCACCCACGAGCCCTCATGTGAGCACTGAAACCCCCCCCAGCAAGGCATTTTCCGCCTTGCTACCGTCGGTGGCGTTTTGAGAAGCGAGCGCTGCAAGCCCAGTCTTGGCGGGCGTTTTTGCACGCTTCACGCTTGGATAAGGCTCTGTCCTACTGTGAAATGCATCATGTGCGCATTCGCCCGAGCAGAGGACCCCTCCAGCTTATTCGCCGACGCTGATTTATTTCTCCGATGACAACGGCTATGCCGCGTCTCGCACTCACCTTGCCTCTAAATACCCAATTAGTTTCCCTCAAGACGTGATATTGAGAATCGAACACGATAATCAATCAATACAGTCGTCTCTTGCTAGCCTTCCGTCATGGGCGCCCAAAGCGGCAACGATGGCCCACCAACACCAGCACAAGCAACGAGTCGAGACAAACTCCTCGAGCATCGTCAGGAACTCGTCGACCTTACCTATAAGCGCGGACAGTTTGTCACATGTCCAGCTTGTCGGCATGGAAGCACCACAATACTAGCCAAGGAACGGCTCGCGGGATGGCGGTGAGTTTGCGTCACGTCTTGTCACTTTTCGCGGCCTCGGTCTTGACCAGCTCACTTGCTCCAGATACGCCGCTTGTACCGCCGTCGCCATCATCTTTGCGCCCCTCACCCTCGGGATCATGCTCTTTATCCTGCCCTCCCTCTTCAAGCCGCAGTTTGCCGTCCACTCGTGCCGCCGCTGCGGCCTGCGCCTCGCCATCACCACCGGCGGCCTGGGCGACTACGCCTTCACCATTGCCGCCGACGTGTCCGACGCCGGCTTCGCGCCCGCCGAGGACGACTGGCGGCCCGACCTCGCGCGGCTGCCCGGGGGCATGCGCGTGGCGAGGTCGCCACTGGGCCCGCGGCCGGAAATCTCGGAAAGGGAGATGAAGACGTGCAGCAAGCGCTTTGCCGGCTGCAAGGCCAGGACGCGCATCAAGATGGTGTCGGAGGACTGGCAGCGTGGGACGGTGCGGTGCATGGTCGTGACGGGTGCGGACAAGCCGGCGACGGCGCAGGAGAGAGAGCAGGGGGAAGGGCCAGTCTTTTGTCAGATTTACCAAAACAGTGTCGACGATTTGGGCTCCTATGCGAGCTCTGACGCAAACATACACGTCACCATGCGCGCCGCAGCTCCGCAGAGTAACACATCCGACAAGGACGGGCCACCGCCGCCACACACTGCCGCGAACAACGGTGACTCGTTGCCCTCGGACTTGACCGAATTCACCGAAGCCTGCCGCATCCGCTTCTTCCCCGGCGACGACTACTCTGTCCATTTCCATCTTCCATCGACCAAACCCCCCGCATATTCCTCCTCGTCCTCGTCCTCGTCGTCCGCGTCGCCCTCCTCGTGCCCGCCCGCCGTCAACAGGTCCCCGGTTTCGAACCGGTTCCGCACGCAGTTTTGGGGCGGCATGCCCATCTGGCGCTGGAAGTCGTCCGAGGGCAACCTGCTGTGGGTGTCGCGGCGCTACCGCGACGCGGACATGGCGACTCTGGATACGACGCTGTGCCTCGTGGATGACTATGAGCGCCTCGTGGCCGCCGTGGACCGCTGGGAGAGCTGGCGGATTCCGGGGGCTGTATCGGCGGCGGATGGCTCGGGCGGGATGATGCACGAGTGCAGGCTGAAGCTGTATGCGGATCTGGATGCTGGGGTGCTGGGTGAGATACTGGGTAGCTACTGTGCGCTGCTTGCGCAAGTGAGGAGGGCTACCAAGGTACTGAAGAGAGAGGATGACATGAAACGCAGCTCGTATTAGAGCGCGTCTGATATCATGTACATTGCCTTGTGTATTCGAACAATTTGGTCATTTTAGAGCGCTGTGTTTAGGAAAGCATATCAATTATATCAAAGAACTTTAGTGGTACTACAGAGAGAGGACAATATGAAGTGCAGTTCGTACTATAGCGCGTCCGATATCATCTAGATTGTACAATTTGTTTATTTTAAAGCCCCGTATCTGCGGTAAGAGTATTAATTACACCAAAAACTTCAAGTGAGAGCTCAACGTGTAGTGGCTGGTGCGTGTGCATTGAGACCTCTACCTGGATGCGGATTACATCCCTGGTTCCCTGTTGCCGCGAAGCTAATACGATATCTTCTTACACGAGGAGCTGAGCCTCTCCGCTTTGTCTCGTAACATTGGTTTCATCATTCTCAAAACAGTCTCATAATAGCAGTCTAATATAGCCGCCGCCATTGCCGCCATTACCCACTTGATACGAGTGGACTAACGTTGCGAGTCGTGACTCGTGACAGATGCATAAAGATGTTCTATCGCGCCAAATTAGGTGCTCGTTTACGATCAGGCACGAGCCATCAAGCCAGATGGAGACATTGGTTAAAGCGTTCTCGATTTCATTCACGAGACTGGCCTTGTGTTAGGCTTATAGTTAAGCTCGGCAGTTGGTTTGGAGCAAGGCTTATTCGCCTGCATCATATTTGCTCGCCGCCGTTCTGCGCTTGACAGAGGTTAGCGGTGCGCCGTCGTGATGGTTCTCGACTGCTTCTACGGTAAGCCAGAAGATGAATCGGCATCCAGGTTAACCACTTGGACGGATAAGGCTTCATCATGCGAAGAGCACCGTACTCGAGCCCTTATGAGCGCTCCATCGTGAACCCGGCTCGTTACTGCCTCTCTCGACGTTGACATCTTTGCAAATATTGAGTCTGCTGCTCGCTTTGGTCATGCAGCGCTTGGTAGATGTCAGCTGTGCCCTTTGTTGTATTTGATCGCCATATTTTCTATACAACAAATCGTGACGAGTATTGATTGGGAGTACCTAGGCTTACCGAATCATAGGTATCAACACCGATAGTTACGGTGTGGCTAGCTGTTTTACCAACTCTAGACACCGAGATATTCCATGTTCATCGCCACCCTAATATTGCCAAGGTCAACTCATGTGACACCCTATGACGTAGTGAGAATATGGTCTTTTCCTGCTAACTGGTCCGGTGCATTGACCTGCGAATTCTCAAGTCACAAGACACACTGGGAGCCGGCTAATTCCAAGTCTCGGGGTCTTTGTAGGCGTCCAAAGTTCATGATGCCAACACGTCCCTGATCTCGTCACTCAAACGAAAGCGCTCCTCTAGTCGTTGCGTGCACATCACACCGAGTGTTTTATTGACAGTTGAACTTGTGGTCAGGACAAATTAAATGTATTAAGATTAACTATTCAAGCGACATCGTACATGTTCCTCCACAGGCAATGATACAGAGGGTGCTGCTCGCTAGACTTAAATGGCAGCAACCAGAGCAGCAGCAACCATGGCCAGGCCGCCCGTGAGGACGGAGCCGGCGCCGACCACGATGGGCACGTCGGTGGGCTTGCCATTGTTTCCGCCGCCGGTGCCGGTGGCCTTGACAATGGGCTTGCCGCTGGCATCGCAGAGCAGAGGGCAGCCATCAAGGACCTTGCAGGTCTGGCCGTTGGGGTACTGGTGGGCAGGGTTGCACGAGTAGCGACCCTTGCTGTCGTAGTCGCCGGGGGCGGCGCAGTTGGACGGCGTGCCGGTCGAGGTGGGCTGGGCGGCGCCGGTAGTGGTGGCCGTGGCAATGGGCGCGCCGCTGCCGTCGCAGAGAAGAGGGCAGCCGTCAATGACCTTGCACGTCTGGCCGTTGGGGTACTGGTGAGCAGGGTTGCACGAGTACCTGCCCTTGCTGTCGTAGTCGCCAGCGGCAGCGCAAGTCGAGGTGGGCTGGGCGGCAGAGCTGGTGGCGGTGCTGCTGCTGCTCTTGACGATGGGCTGGCCGTTGGCATCGACGAGAAGGGGGCAGCCTTCGACGGTCTTGCAGCTCTGGCCGTTGGGGTACTGGTGGGCAGGGTTGCAAGAGTATCGGCCCTGGCTGTCGTAGTCGCCAGGCGCGGCGCAGGTGCTCTTGTAGATGGGCTGGCCCTTGGCGTCGGCCAGAAGAGGGCAGCCGTCAATGTCCTTGCAGGTCTGGCCGTCGGGGTACTGGTGAGCCGGGTTGCAAGAGTAGCTACCCTGGCTGTCGTAGTCGCCAGCGGCAGCGCAAGTCGAGGTGGGCTGGGCGGCAGAGCTGGTGGCGGTGCTGCTGCCCTTGACGATGGGCTGGCCACTGGCGTCGACAAGAAGAGGGCAGCCTTCGACGGTCTTGCAGCTCTGGCCGTTGGGGTACTGGTGGGCAGGGTTGCAAGAGTATCGGCCCTGGCTATCGTAGTCGCCAGCCGCAGCGCAGTCGGTGGCAGAGACAGCGGCAATGCCCGAGGCAACAGTGAAGATGGCGGAGACTCTCATTGTGATTTGATTTGGTTTGGAATGTTTCTGGCAGCTTTCTCGTCGCATCTCAGAGGCGGACTGGCCACTCCTTTATAGTTGGCAACGCCTCTTAACCTTAATAGACATTGTATTGACAGACTTCGTATACTTGGCTAGTTTGGCCACTCTGCAGGTTGCTCTTCTCCACGTATTCCGCCAATGTTGCCTCGTATTACTTATCTGCAGGCGATCTATAGTTGCAGTCACAGGACCACATCAAGTCCGGCACAGCTCCGCGCTGGAATGCTGTCCAAGGCACCGCACAGACGACACCCCCCCTGAACTCAAATATGTAATTACCAGTACAGATACCGTATTTCTTATGGGGCTTCTGGCTATGTATCGCCTCAACACCTCAGATTACTGTACCAATTCTCCAGGAGCGCGGCTAAACGAGTCAGTCGCCTTCGTCTCCCTACATCTCGAGGGAGAATCATCACCCATCCGCCATCATGGCA
>JAPFSE010000626.1:0-14652 GCA_030777785.1 Beauveria caledonica | reverse complement strand
TCGGTCCTAATGGTGCACCGTATCCGCCGCCAAGGTCATGGCCAATAGAGCATTTTCCTTGCGTCATTATTGTTTGCTTCATTTACTCGGCCAGGATTGATTTTGATATTTATGTCTCGGGTATTAATAATACCAATAAATTCCGAGATGTGTTTGCTTCAAGTCCGTGCGGAGATGTGATGTGCATTTCCGCCTTTATATTACCTTGCAAGGCGCCGCCAGCCGCTGCCAACTCGTCACTAGTGAATCAGCACTAGCAATACTTTACCCGCATTGTGGCTACTGTTGTCGCAAATGGGCATATCTTTTTCCATCAGCCTCCGACTACTTAAACAGCTCATCAATTAAAAGAATGGCAGTTGTCTTCTCTTGTTGAGTCTAATTGACCTTTGCATCACACTGTCACGGACACCCATCTGCCCTCCGGTAGACTCAATGCCCTACAGCTGATGTAGTCACTACCTTTTCTACCATAACCTGGCCTTTCCTTGTCCACGTTGTAAGTAGTTGACGACATTTCTACAGTCTCAATGCAATTCTTGACCCACACAAGTCTGACTGGCCCCATGCCATCAATAATAATTGCACTGCATGTACATAGGTCATGTATCGAATACACCAGCCTTGAGGAATATCGGGATCTGATAACTTTGTCAAACCAACTATGCCACTGTGGGTTGGCTTCGGCATTGCGCCGAGATTGTATGCAAGGGCGACTTGAATGCAAGGGCGCGTTGACTTGACAAGTCGCTGTTGTTGGAGTAACAAAACAACGCGCATAAAGAACAAGCCGACATATCTAGTGGCCCATAATTCAATGGCTGACAGAAAATGCGAAACATCCCGGCATTGTGCGTTGACCTGTGTCGCCATCAATCCGGGGTAGCCTACACCATCATCACCCGACCGACCTGACCAATGCCTGGCGCCAACATGTCTAAAAGACGCCCTATAATGACAAGTCCCTGCAAAGGTATCGTTACATTTAGGAAAAAACAGAATACCATAATAGAGAACCTACCACGTGGTAACCAAGGGCGTCGTTGTCGTCCCAAAACGGCAACTCCGCTCCTTGTATCAGCCTCACTCCACGAGGAAGCGGCGCCAAATGCCAACAAGGCTAAATGCGCCATATCTATTAAAGACAGACATAATCCGTTTACATGACTAGCAACTTTCAAAGACCATTCTTGACACCATGGCGACCCAAAAAGTGGCCGACCTGCGCATCGCCACCGTGCAGTTTGAGAACATCTCCGGCGACAAAGCCGCCAACCTCGCCACCATTGAGCGCTTCGCCGCCTCTGCCGCCTCTCACCACTGCCATGTCGTCGCCTTCCACGAGTGCTGCATCTCCGGGTACACCTTTGCCGCCCGCCTCTCCCTCCCCGCACTCCTCGCCGTCGCCGAGCCCGTGCCCTCGGGCGCCAGCACGCAAGCGCTCATCAGCACCGCGCGCCGCCACAACATTATCCTCCTCGCGGGACTCTATGAGCGTGATGACGACGACGACAGCGGCCGTAGCGTCATCTACAACACGTATGTCTGCGTGTCCGGCGACGGCCTGCTTGCGCGCTTCCGGAAGCTGCATCCGTTCATTAGTCCCCACTTGAGCGCCGGCCGCGAGCTTGTCGTATTTGATCTACTCGGATGGAAAGCCGGCATCCTCATCTGCTACGACAACAACGTCGTCGAGAATGTGCGAGCAACGGCGCTGCTCGGCGCCGAGATTCTGTTCGCACCGCACGTTACCATGTGCACGCCGTCGACCCGGCCCGGCGCCGGCTTCGTCGACACGGCGCTGTGGCAAGCCCGCGGCACGGACCCGGCGCCGCTGCGCGCCGAGTTTGACGGCAACAAGGGACGCGCGTGGCTGATGAGGTGGCTACCGGCGCGGGCGTACGACAATGGTATTTACGTCGTGTTTAGCAACCCGATTGGCATGGACGACGACCAGCTCAAGAATGGGTGCAGCATGGTGCTGGATCCCTTTGGCGACGTGCTGGCCGAGTGTCGGGTCCTGGGCGAGGGTATGGCTGTCGCAGTGTGTACGCGTGACAAGCTGCAGAAAGCCGGTGGGTATCGTTACCGTCAGGCGAGAAGACCGGAGATTTACGGCGAAATTCTCGCGCGGGAGCACGATTCACAGCTCAAAGTTGTGTGGATGTAGAGCTGGCGTGAAGAAAATTGAAACTGCCAGGGGTATCTCTATTCAAATGATTATCGTTACATCCTCATGCGTGATCTGCTGTATTTTGCGCGCCAAAATACTTGTCCAGCTCGCTCTCCAGTTCACTACCTTCAATGTGGCGCATCTCCTTGGCGCGCTGCACCGGGCTGACCTTGTCCACGTAGGCGCTGGCAAAGATGACGTCGAGCTCCTCGAGGCTGCGGCCTTTAGGCTCCGGAAAAAAAAACCACACCATGGGGATAATGGCAGCGTTGAAGACGGCAAACATGATGTATGTGCGGTAGCCGAGGTTGGCAAAAGCCGGCGGAGTAATCATGACAATCAGGAAATTCGATAGCCAGTTGGAGCAGGTCGACAACGCGTTGGCCTGGATGCGGATGCGAAGGTTGGTGATCTCGGCGGGGTAAAGCCAAGTCATGCCAAGCCAGCCTAGACAAAAGTTAGATGGAGCTGCGAGTAGTCAGGAGGGTGTAGACTTGCCAATGGCGAAGAACGTGTTAAAGACGAAGAGGAAAACTGTCGCCGTCACTCCGTAGGTGGTGTTGAGCTTCGGCGCACCGTTGGGGAGGGTCGTTCCAGTGGACACAGTGCCGGCAAGAATGGTCATAGATGCCATCATGCCGAAAGCACCGAATAGCATCAATGTACGGCGACCAGTTCTTTCGATGAGTGGTAGCGCGACTAACGAGGCTAGAAAGTACTCGGTGCCGTTGGCGGCGGCTAAGAGGCGTGACATTTCCGCACTGAATCCGAGCGAATTTTCGAACAAGAACGTCGCGTAGTAGGTGATTAGATTAATTCCGCAAATTTGTTGGCCAAATTGGGCAGCTACACCGATGAGCGTGCGGCGCAAATTCTGCGACGGTCCCCCGGTGAGCAGTTCCTTGTTGTTGAACTTGCCCTGCGCTCCCTGGGCCTCGATGCCGTCGATGATGGTTTGCATTTCCTGTCGAGTCTCCTCATGGTCGATCGGCTTGCCAAGGAGACGCGCAGTGACCGCGGCCGCTTCATCCATCCGTCCGTGCATGGCCAGCCAGCGAGGAGACTCGGGCAAGTACATCAGACCCCACATGACGATGAGGGTGAAAAGGCTTTGAAAAGCAATGGGAAACCGCCAGCGAACAGATCCTTGCAAGAAATAGAAGCCAAAGTCAACCCAGTAAGCAATCATGATGCCGCCCGAAATGAGCGCACCAGAAAGCATGATCAGGAAACCTCGTTTGTGGGGACGGGCGCATTCGGACTGCCAAGTTGGAATGGCTGCGAAGGTTAGGGCGGAAACCAAAAGAACGTGCAATTCACTCACTGGAAGTCACCATGCCATTACCAATGCCACCAACGACGCGTCCGGCGACAAAGAGGCCGTACTCGAAGCACGCAGCCTGCATAACGGTACCGATAATCATGATCAGACTGCCCCAGAACGTCGACGACTTGCGTCCCCAAGATTCACCGTAGAAAAATACCAAAATGGCGCCAAGGAAACAGCCGACCTGATAAATGGCCACGCCAGCAGCCTGTGTATTCGCATCCCCAGTGCACATATCGGGGTGAGGGACTGTCGCAGCGTCATCGAGCCAGCAGATGGGGTTGGCCTTGTCACGGGGCGTCATGAGAGGAAGATTCTTCTGAAAGTCGTCCAGCGTAAGCAGCGCGCTCAGCACACCCTGATCGTAGCCGAACATGAGAAAGCCGCAGGATGCGATGATGCCAATGCAGTTATTCAGCATCCTCCCCTCAAGCAGCTTGCCGCGAATTTTCCATTCTGGAAGCGCAAACGTGTCGAGGAAACTGCTGCTTGTCCCAGTCTTTTCAATCGGCAGCTCTTTGCGTGTAGAGCTTGTATTGTATTCTTCGGCCATATTGATGCGGCTATCATCCAAGTCGCCAGACCGTTCGTGCATCTCGATGTCTGCCATCGCAAATTGAGCTGTGAAGGAAGTGCGATTTACAGGCTGATAGTGATCAGTAAATCCTAACACCTCGATCCGGGAGTATTGGCATTTTGTATTCGGTCGCGATACCCATTCATTGTCAAAATTGCCAAGCCATGCTGTGGAGGAAAATTGGTGCCCGTTGTGTCTTGGCTGAGGTCACAACGGCATCTGTGCTGGAGCATGACCCACGATTTGATGCGCCAGTAGTCTCGTCAGGATATGCAATGGTCCATATTTAGAAGCGGATTGTGTTCTTTTCTGAGCGGCTTTAGGCCGGTCAATCTGTGTACTTTTAAGCTGGTCGAGGACGGTGAACCCAAGCAGGCTGATAACCAAAGGGTGTTTCGACAGGGTGGTATTCTATGACGCAGGTGACCACCGTGTGCCTAGATAGCACCACTTATACCTGCCGTTATAGCCGTATTTAGACTCGGTATTTCGACTCGAGATTTATACTTCTTTGAAATTGTATCGTAGCTTTGCCAATTCTGACTCCAAGTTGACCGACATGGCCGGTTGGTCCTCGCATCGCATAGAGATTTTGCAAACTAGAATCTTGGCGCCAGCCGCGGGATGCCGTACAGGGCAAGCCGGGATCGGATAAGGCGTTTTCGCGCTCATGACAGCCAGCCTGTGGTTGGCTTCGACTTGGGGTTAGCGATCGAGCGTGCTAAGGCCCAGTTTAATGACGTTTGGACGGCCCTGTCAGGCCCGCGGCCAAGCCATCTCGCGAGGCGTTTTAAAGTTAACCGGTTCCTCTGGCACTCACACTTTACGTGGATCTGGTAATAAGAAAAACTCGTAATGAGCGTCTGGCGTCTGAGCGACTCGGCCAAGGTGCCTGCTCTTTGCAGTAGTAGCTAGTAGCCAAATGGTTCATTCAGCGACTTTGTCCCGTATTCAATATGACATCGCCAAGGCACCGAGAAACATGGCACATGTGGGTCTTGAAAGATTGTGTCTCTAGTCCAGCCCTCTGAATTAATCATGTTGCCGTGCGTTCGGATAGGTCGATAGAATATGGAGCTTCACAGAGAGTGGCTGATGCCGGGTCAATCGCGAACAAATGCTGTTCATCGTCTGCCGGGCCGACATGGAATCCCGCTGCCATTCCCGTACCCATGTGGACCATCATGTGGCAATGAAGCATCCATAGCCCGGGATTGTCCGCCAACACTCGCAGTACGACGTGGCCACGCCTGGGGACGCTGACGGTATCCTTGATCAAAGGGCTCTGCAAGTTTAACGGCTGCCGCAGCACGCTAGCTGGGTCATACGGGTTGTAGCTCCCCCAGCCGGCGCGGCCCTCGGCTCTAAAGGACGACAGGACGAAGAATGAATGCCCATGCAGGTGGATTGGGTGCGACCCGTCATCCAAATTATTGATGACGAGGTCTACATAGACAGGGTCAGATCCAGTTTGCACGTGTGGGAAGAATTGGTTCTCATCCCAGTCTCGCCGACTCTGTGAGAGAAGTGGCCTGGGCTGCGGCTCCCACGTAGTGTGGTTTACGTAACCGTGTGGCCGGTTACCAAGGTGTGACTTGATCATTGTCTTGAGATAGAACAATATGGTTTGCTGTGCAGGAGGGAGGGATGTCTTGGTAGGGGCCTCGCGAGTTAGCTTCGAAAGATCGATTCGTGTTCCGATCGCGGCAAGATCTCGAGGGGACTGAAATTTGGTAGCCATGACTGTCTCCGGCAGGGCTGGGAAGGCTTGTTCTTCAATAAGGGCGGGATTGGGTCGAGAGTAGTTTCTATGGGCGGGGTTAGCTGCAAGGTCTGAGTTGAAGATATTCAGTTGTACGGACTCATCATCCAGGTATATGTTGAGCCACGGCTGGCTATCAAAGTCATCTTTCCAGAAGAGCATCAAGTCAGTACGTTCACCGGGGTACAGTATGCCGATGGCATCTCCGACAGGTGATTGCACAGCGCATCCGCCGTCCATCTCGATTGGCTGTAAAGTAGCCCCATCCACCATGAGGGTGACACCGGATATGGTACCGACATTAACCATTCGAAGTCTCGTTTGTGCAGCCTTGCGAGGAAGAATAGGTATCATGTCTGCGACGGATCTCTCTGTACAGTTGAGTGGAAAGGCAGGCATTTCCATAGCGCAGTCAAATCGGCCATGGCCATTGATTTGCAAGGAGTCTGGCACTGGTTCATCACCGAGGCTTGTCCATCCTGCATACCACTCGAGTACATTTGCTTGTGGTTGGTGGAACCAGTCACCTATCATGAGAAGTACGTCGTCGTAGTCGTCTTGGGGGAGTGCTTGATGCCGGGGGGGGTGAATCACCAATCCACCAAAAAGTCCGTCACCACGCTGAACCTTGTGATGGCTATGCCACCAAAATGTGCCATGCTCTTCGGCTCCAATGTTGAAGTCGTAGACAAAGTCTTCGCCGCTAGGGATGGGGCACTGGGTAACACCAACGGCTCCGTCCATGGTGTTGTTGCCTCTCAGTTGCAACCCATGCCAGTGAAGTGAGAGCGCTTCATCTGTTAGGCGATTGTGAACATGCACGATGATCCTGTCACCTGAGCGTGCCTCAATTGTAGGCCCAGGAAAGTCTCCTGAATTTGCGTCAGTACGAGCCATCACAAGTTATTTCCTTGGAGTAGTTGACTTACCATTGACGAGATAGACTCTTTTTTGGACACCGTCTGGGCTTCGTATTCCAGTCGTAATTACCCAGTCCAAATGAAGCGTCTTTGCTTCTCGATTACTATGCAGCCGAGGTTGTAATGGAATGGCGACCTGCTTGCGTGTAGGAGGCTGTTTGTGGACAAGGTGTTGTCGGTGCAGACTGAGGTATGGCCCAACAAGCAGCGCGGCCACAACGAGAAAAACAATCGATATGAGCCAGAATGGCACACGAACTTTCCGAGAACGTTTTGCAGACTTGATTGACATATTTTCTGACCACTTCACTTGACTATCTGGGCCGTCCATTTCGATGGCCTGTTGGCAACTGGCAGAACCTGCCGACTAATTGAGTCTTGAGTAAGGCTGGCGAGAGTCAACTCGTTCCCTCATCTCATAACGCGGCTGAGCTAAAAGTAATGACCGAGTGTTGACCGCGGCTACCCAAAAAGGAAGTTGACTTTGAGACCAGGGCAATGGAGGGGGTCGACGTGGATCGAGGCGGGCTCGTAGGCTTGTGCATGCCGTGGGTCACGCCACAAACTTCCAGATGATGGGTTGGTGACACAGATATCATCGGTATCCCGTTGGAACAGGTTGTATCGGAGGCGTTGCAGGATCGCGAGGCATTTGAAATTGAATATATTGTAGGCCGTGTTTGCCATAGATGAGGGGTGCACAGTTCAAGATGGAAAGCCAGCCAAGACTAGCACCTGGAGCACGTGTGCAGGAACCCCCACCACCTGGGCTTGCTTGTGGGCGCCAAAAACAGCTAAAGAACTGCTCAATGACCACCAATAAAGCCGGCTGCAGGGCGGGTTTAGAGGAGGGACCCCTGAAGAGCCCCACTGCGATAACAACCGATACGCTGTGGCGGAGATCAGCGGCCACTGCCGCATGCCGGTCTTATGCCAGCACGTGCGAGAGGTGGTTTACACAGACCTCAGACAGATTTACGAGCAATGTCAAGTAGAAGAATAAATAGCTCACGATCACGAGAATTCGGACTTTCCCCTCGTTTTTTCAATCTCGCAAATAGCAGTTACCGTCAAGGTGGCCCGGGAACACGCCCTCTGCGGAGTTCATAATATATACCTACCTTACAGGTAGCAGATCTAACAAGTGGGGGGACAAAAGTTCCGTACGGTTTCCCAATGCGCCCCGTACCGTGCCACGCCATAACATTGACACTGTATTTTACAGCTGGGAGAATTCCACTCACTGTACCTTGGTTAGTAGGAAAAATGCAATACAGCGTATAAACAAATAAAGGTTATAACTAGATATGAGTTAGGCGATCTCATTGGTAAATGGGTCGGCCTAAGTATCAACCAATTTGGGGTTAGGGGTGGCTGACGCAGCTGTCAGAGGCCGACCATAGCTACCTTAGTAATTTACACGAAAAAACACTTCCTGTGTCTACCCACTACTAAAGTCGGCTACAGTGACGATAGTAGCGATAATAATGACAACAACGACAATCAACGTTGATGAATTATATTTCCTGTGTCGATGCAGGTTTGAAGCACGTGTGGAGCCGCGGTGTGTTAGTAATGCCTTTGCCAAAATTTTCTGCAGCAGCTGCACCTAACTGTGACAATACATCGTTAGATCCCCGGATTCATCACACGAACGTTAACCAGCGAATGACACATGAAAAACGCGTGGCAAAGTTCGTGATGCATAGCTGCTTGCTCTCATGAGCTCTCTATGTGCACGAAATCGCGCTTCCTAGAAAAACAGCACCAAAGGCACCCAACTTATTCCGCGTTCCGCACCAACCACAGAAATGAGCGACTTTGATTCCGGGGACGACCTATTTGATGGTGTAGATGCTGACGCGCTAGCATCTACCCAGTATTCCTCCCCTGCAGCAAAGCGAAAGCGAGAGCCGGAGAGCAGCCAAGACGTTGACATGCTAAAGAAGCAGCGCAATGTTTCTGGCGTAATAAATCTTGCCGACGCATCAGTCCTGATGCACGTTGCTCAGAACCTGCTTACCGAAACATTCGGGTACAAAGCCTTTCGCCATGAGCAAGCAGGGGCAATTCAAAGGCTTCTCGCTGGCGAGAACGCCCTGACAGTGTTTCCCACTGGCGCTGGAAAGTCGCTTTGCTATCAGGTTCGCTACCATGGCACAAACAATCCCGTTCAATAAATGACACGTAGCAGATACCCGCCTTTTCGTTCGAGCAGCTGGACATCAAGAGCGGCTCAAAGGCACCCGGTGAGCATGGCATCAGCCTTGTCGTCTCGCCACTCATTGCCCTGATGAAAGATCAAGTCGACGCGCTGCAGCGGCGAAACCTGCCCGCTGAATGTCTCGACTCGACTAAGACCTGGGAGCAGGTGCAGCAAATCTATGCAGGTCTCCGGGAAGGCAAACTTCGTCTTTTATACTGTGCCCCGGAGCGCCTCAATAATGAAGGCTTCGTCGAAAACATGCGCAATGTCCGGGGTGGTGTCCGCCTCTTAGCTGTTGACGAGGCACACTGCGTCTCCGAATGGGGCCATTCCTTTCGTCCCGAGTACCTCAAAGTTTCTCGCTTTGCCAACGAGATTAACGCAGAGCGGGTAGTCTGCCTCACAGCAACTGCGACGCCAAAAGTTATCGAGGACATCTGCGATGCCTTCCAGATCCAGCCAGAAGGCGTCTTTCGCACTGCCCTCTATCGGCCGAACCTCAACCTATATGTCAAGGCGGCAAAAGCGAAAGAGGACAAGTTTCCTCTCATCTTTGACTTTCTCAACAAAAACCCGGGACCGACTCTCGTCTACGTCACCCTCCAACAGCAAGCACAGATGATGGCAGCTGACCTGCGAAAGCATGGCTATGATGCAGAGGCATTCCATGCCGGATTGAATGTGGATCTCAAGACGCAAATTCAGGATAAGTTTCTGGCTAACAAAGTGCGAATTATTGTCGCTACCATTGCATTCGGCATGGGCATTGATAAGCCAGACATTCGCAGCATTATCCACTTCGACCTTTCGTCTACGGTGGAAGAATACTGCCAGCAGATTGGGCGCGCCGGACGCGATGGGAAAACAAGCAATTGCATGTACTACGTCTGCCCCGACGACTGGTACCTCCGCGAAAACTTTGCGCGAGGTGATTTGCCGTCTTTTCAGTCCCTGAAAGCGTTTTTAAGCGATGTTTTCAATCAAGAGAACGTGGCCAAGCCCGTCGGAGACAATTTCAAAACAAGTCACTATGTCCAATCACGTGAATTCGACATTCGTACGGGCACACTGGGGACCATTTACGCAGCACTGGAGTTGCAATTCGGACTGATTCGAGCGATCACGCCGGAGTACAGCGAATACAAGTTTATACCAACAAATGTGTACTTTGCACGCTTGAGCAAGGAGAACTCTCCCGAGAGCAAGGCAATATACGCCCGGGCGGTTAAAAAGTTAAAGTTCTATCATGTCGATGTCAACAGCATCATCTCGCAAACGGGGATCCGCCGCGCCGACATTGTCCGCAAACTGAACGATCTGAACAACGCTGGCGTTATTGAATTAAAGGCCGGCGGCCTCGAGCAGCGATACCGCATTATGCAGCCGCTGCCCTCTTCCGCCACGGAGATTGACGCGCTAGCCAAACGCCTGCACGCAGATCTCTCGCGGCGCGAGGAGGACTCCCTGCAGCGCACGAAGAAGATGGAGGATCTCATCACGGGCGACAAGTGCCTCGCGCTCGCCCTAGCGCAGCACTTCGGCATGGGGCTGCCCGACGGCAAGTCAGATTGCGGTCACTGCACGCACTGCCTGACCGGACGGCGGACCGCCATGCCTCCGCGGCCAAAGAGGGTGACTGACATGGCGGGCATTATGCGGATACTTGCTGCGTGCGACGTGCGCGACGATCCGCGATTTCTCGCCCGCATTGCCTTTGGCATCAAGAGCCCGCGGGTGACCAAGTTGAAGATGGACAAACACAAGGTGTTCATGTCGCTCGCCGATCATGACTTCAAGGTATGTAGCCGCGGCTCTTTGGCATCCTTTTGGCGTACTTACTACTGAACGTTGCTAATATTAATTAATGGTAGTCCCTTCTAACAGAGTTCACCAAGGCTTGCGAGAAGAGCGAAGTGGGAAGGAAGTGACGAATTCGCAATGTCTTCTATCACGCAACTTGTCGAATCTAGCATCTGCATCCTCTCGAACATGTATAGACTTGATCAAATTTGAATCAATGTCAAGGTGGCCTGGAAACACGCTTTCGACGGAATACAGATCTAGGTACCTGTCTGTAGGTACCGACGCGACTGCCACGGCCACAGATAACACGCCCCTGCCGCTGCCACACTGTGCTTTCAGGGGCTACAGGGCCAAATCCACCCAACTGCAGCGCTAGTCACAGGGCTATATCCACTGTATCCCCTTTTTCATGCAAATACAGCGACCCTCATTGGCTGATTTGCCTACTGGCTTCACTCACCACCATCACCATCACACCACCAAGCCCAAGCCGCCTCTACCCTTCCTCGTGTTCCTTGCCTCCCATCTTAAGATTCTGCTAATGTTTGCCTAATAAGATGTATCGCTTGGCCTCGTGCATCGCCCTCGCACCTTGCACACCCCACACGCCCACCTGCATTGTCCACATGCATGGCCCTGGTGATCGGATTGGGTCAACTCTACGTTACATGCCAGGAACACACTCCCCCGCCCACCAACAAATACACCATGTCGTGGGACCTGGCCCTCGGCCGCGCTCTCGCCGTCTGGCGTGGCATTCGTCCGCGCTCCAGCCGCTGTGTCCGGCGAGGAATAAGACTCAAACTAGCTTTCAATAGTCATAGTTATATGAGCCGCCCCCATTGCGGTCGTGACCTTGTACGTGCTGTTCTATCTTTTGTATTGGTGCCACCCCGCCGTCATGACTGCCATTCGCATCGCTGTCTCGGCCGCCAGTGCCTTGTTTTACTGGTCCCAGCCTGTCAAGGCCGATGGCCTCGCCGACATTGATCATGTCGTCCTCTTTATGCAGGGTGAGAGTCCGTTTAGTTATCTACTGTATTGCCTTGCCAACACCATGCAGAAAATCGTGCCTTTGATCACTACTTTGGCACTATGCCTGGTGTCCGCGGCTTCGCCGATGCCAATTTGCAGATGAACGGCGACAAGCCTGTTTGGAACCAAGTCGTCGACGCCAAGATGACCACCGAGGCTGATCACATCAACCCTTGGTACCTCAACTACCTCGGCGGCGAGTGGAACGATATTACCCAGTGCATGTATGCCGGTAGCAATGGTTGGTTCGAGAACCATGCTGCTTGGAACCATGGCACCAACGATCATTGGGCCATGAACAATACCGTCTACAGCATCGGCTACTTTCAAGAAAAGGATATCCCTATCCAGTGGGCTCTCGCTGACGGCTGGGTTATCGGCGACATGTACCAGGTACACAACGCACACCTATTGAGGTAGCACTCGCTAACATTGTCCAGGAGGGTGTCATTGCCTCTACGAGCCCGAACCGAGTCACTTGGGTCTCTGGCTCCATCAACTCACCAGGCGGGCCTCAGAAGCCCGATCAGGGCGGCAATCCCTACATCGACAACCACGAGACGCCGGGCTGTGAAGCCGGCGGCATCAACTGCTACCCACTCAAATGGAAGACGACTGGTGAAATGTTTGAAAAGGCCAATGTCTCGTGGACTGTCTTCCAGGACACCGACGACAACTTTGATGATAACCCTTATGCCTGGTTTGGCCAGTTCCAGGATGCCCCGGAGTCGTCTCCCCTATATAATAAGGGCATGGTGGGCTCATCTATGGACTCTTTTTACGAGCGCGCCGCGAATGGGACCCTTCCTGAGCTTTCATACATTGTCGGCCCCATGGTACTATCAGAGCATACCCCTTATATGCCCAAGGACGGCGGCTGGCTGCAGCGCAAGATTGCCGACGCCGTTATCAAGTCGCCCAAGTACAACAAAACGGCCCTCATCTACTCGTACGATGAAACCGGCGGCTGGGCCGACCATGTTGACCCATTCCGCTCTCCCAAAGGCACTGCTGGCGAGTGGCTCGAAGACCCTTACGGGCAAGTCGGTTATACCTTTACTGGTCCAGGCTACCGCGTGCCCTTTTACATAATCTCGCCCTGGACACGCAACGGCGGCGTCTACACTGAGCACACGGACCACAACTCACAGATTCTCTTCCTCGAGAAGTGGCAGGAGGCCAAGGGCCGCGACGTCAAGACGGATGAGATGGTACACTGGCGCCGTGAAAATATGGGCGACCTTGTCAATGCTTTTGACTTTGAGAAGCCCGACTACGAGGTCGTCGAGCTGCCCGACACGCCCGAGCCGCACAAGAACTCCAAGGGTAAGTGGGACGGCGCCTCGTACTGTCGGGCCATGCACAAGGAGCACCAGCCCCCTGCACCCTACACGGGCCCCGGTGCCATCCAGGACATGACCACTGTTGTCGGTGATGGCTTCAAGCCAGTCCGTGGTAAGCTCACGGAGGGTCGCTACCTCACATTTGAAAGCAACGGCCAGGCCCTCACCGCCATGAAGTGCGGCGGCAGCAAAAAGCCGATTCTGCAAGAGGCCACGGCCAAGCATGAAAAGAAGGCCCAACGCTGGGTTGTTCATGTTGTCGAGCTCGGCGGCAGTGACTTTACTATTAGCAACGTGGCCTGCGGCGAGTACGTTTGCACGGACGGCGTTCTGTGCGACAGCAAGGACAAGGCGGCGGTCTTTACCGTTGGCTATACCGCTGGCAAGGGCTACACTCTGCTCGAAAAGGAGACGGGCGAGTACTGGGGCGCCGGCAAGGGCAGTGGCTCGCCGTCCTCCGGCAAGGAGCCTAGCTACTGGCAGCTGTTCAGTGTCAAGTATTAGAGGGCTCGAGGACAGACGTGACGAGCAATACGTATTCTCTGCATGGGAAATCGTGTACATAGCACGCGTGGACCCGACTTTTCTGCAATGAACATCCTGAATCTGCATGGTGTCAACGAGATCTCATAGCATTCCCACTACGTTTCCGTACTGGTGGGAAGCACGGCACTATGCCGCCGAATTCGTGCACCCTTCTGCAGCTCATGTGGGGAAACGACGCAGAGCGAATGCAGATTGGTGAATCCTTCGCGGTCCGCGTAACGTGCATGTCCTTCCCAAGAACCGCGGTCGTGAGGTCTGAGATACATGAGCTTCCTATTATGGATAACAGTCTCGTGACAAGATGGCGAGAGCAGGCTGTGTGTGGTGCGGTCAGCGTTTAGAGTTTTTTTGGTAGGCTCCGGCAGGCTCCGGCAGGCTCCGGCACTGCTTCGTGCGTCAATAGTGGTGTCCTTTGTACGCTTTGTCCGTTTCCCAGAGAGTAGATTGCAAAGTCTTGGCAGTATTGATAGCCAAGAAGTATTGAGATTACTAGCGTGTATACGGATTAGGATGGTGGTGTGCATAGCGGAGAGTGGTGGTGACATGTGGTCTACGAGGGTAGGTTCGCGTAGGTTCGCGTAGTGGGGAGAGAGATATGATGGTCGGGCCGTGCCTAAACAGCTGGTGTGTTTATTTGGTAGTAATTGATACAATTAAGGAACAGAGAGGGGTTGCAAATCTAAGTAATACGAAGGCGCACGTTTTTCATATAGACAAGAAGTAATTTAGGTGCGGTCTACTAGAGAAAAGAACAGTGCTCCTCGGGCAACCGGAAGCCGCCAACTTGGAACAGGTCAATCATATCAGGTCTTCCTAGCGTCTAGTGTCGGAAGCAATATCCATTGTATCTATTACTACCTTACCTTTACCCCTCCTACCCGTACTCTCCCCAGCCCCATGGTCTCTCTAAAGTGTTGACGTTTAGTCAGTAGAACTCTAAGCTAGTCTTACCCCTTGTAT
>JAPFSE010000625.1:0-10018 GCA_030777785.1 Beauveria caledonica | reverse complement strand
TTTGACGTGGTTGGTTCAGATTTCGGAGGCTCTTGCTGCTGAATTTTGCCGTAATAGATCAGTCGTCTTGTCGCCTGCAGATTGAATGCTCAATTCGCGTCGCTCGAGGTCTTGTGTAGAATCTTGCGACTTCACAAAAGTTCAGTGTGGGGTGGGAGACGCGACGAGACGCGTTGGGGTAGCCCGCGTTAATTGAAACCCCACGTTGACCTGGCCTATGCCTCCATCCAAATTACGCTAATAACATGCACTTAACCTACAATGCACGGCATTAAAAAGCTTCATGTTGAATGATTGAGTTGGTAAAATATACAACTCCTTCAAAAATATAAGTAACATGTTTTTAAACCGTTGTTTCCGAAGTCGAGCCTAATCTCTGGGCTGAGCAATCCTATCCTAAAAGCAAAGCCTTTTGCTATCAAACGCCATGCCTCTCAACTCCGTATTCAAAGCAAATGCAGCCAAAATGCCAGCTCATAATGCGCCTGTAGCAGAAAATAATCAAAGCAACGCAGGTATCTACTCATTCTCCCCATTATTTGGGGCGTCCATGCTCCATGACGCCCAAGACGCGTCGTAATCAAACGAGACCGACCCATTTCTAGGGGGCGAGCTCGGCATGATTCCGTCCGTGCTAAGGAGATTGCCAAAGTCCAAAAGCGCATCGTGGCTGCTCTCCAAAGCGGACAAATTTCCGAGATCCAGCTCGCTGTCGAGGGAGAAGTGGTTTGGTTCTGACAGCAGCTGATTAATTGATCTCGAAATTGGCGTATCGAAAGGATCAAAGGCGTTTTGGTGGTTTCGAGGGCTGCGTCTGCGAGCTAGACTTGCCTGACCGCTGCGAATCGAATGCGGCGTCTTGGTTGGGGTGGCCTGCATCAGAGCGAGCTGACTTGGCGAGGAGACCGATCGCACGGTACGCAGAGATCTGGAGACGCTCCTGGTGACTGGCCGATGACTGGGTGTCGCGCGAGCAGGCGTCTTGAAGAGCTCAGCGGTAACAGAAGCATTGGCATTCTGAGGTGTGCTTGGTCGGGCAATCATAGGGCTGCGAAAGAGCGCCTCGGGGTCGTCACATTCAACGAGACCTTCCTGAGTCATGACTGGCATATTCTCCTTTTCGGTGCCGATGCTCTTGTTCTGGCGGCACATGTCATCGGTAATGAGAATATTAACATCAACAGTACCAAGGACCTTGGGTGTGCCCGGTTTTGTCGGCGAAGGGAAAAGAAGTCGCTTCGTTGTGCCCATGGCTTGATCCAGCTCGACATCGATTGGGCTCTTAGCCGTGCCATCACCACTAGCAGCAGAGTGTGTTGACCCAGGGATGGATTGTGTTTCCATGGCGCAATCGTCAGTAGCGAATGAGTCACCGTGAGTGGCCGCAATCAAACCCTCAATGGCAGCAGTTGAAATGCCGCTAGGGCCATACTTTGGCGAGGAAGGCTCAGGCGGGCCCATGGCATCTGTGTGGAGATAGGCCTCCGATGTGGGATTAGGCACACCATCCGCCTTGGCTCGACTCTTCTTGGAACGACCAGCGCCTCTCCTGCGGCGCTCTAGGCCCAGACGAGAGGCATCCTTATCCCAACGCTCACGAGGACGGTGGGTTTTGCACTTTGTCAGCCAGATACCGCAAGGATTGCAAAGAAGAAACTCTTGCCAGCTGGCCTTGTCGTCCGTAAGGCCGAGACCCTTTTTGATGACGCGGTGCTGGATTGGGTTTCCGTTCTCATCACGCTGCAAAATCTCAATGGCAGTAATTCGACCAGGCTTTTCCGAGTATTCAGCATACTCGGGAACACCTTCGCGATCCTGAATCCAAATCTTGCGCCATGTAGGCGTCTCAATAGCCCCACAATTGCTGCAGAAAGGAGGCATCGTACCGTTCATAATGGCGTCCTCCAAACGCTGCTTGATGGCATGCTTTTTGACAAAGTTTTTGTTCGACCTGTTGCCAGGCGACGAAGGTTGAGGCTGAATGGGCTCACTGGGCGGTATGGCGGCCTCGTGTTGACCGAGCTTGCTTTGTCGAGCGACGGGAGCGGGGGGATCGCTGGCTGGTACCATATCCATGGCTCCGTTTAAGTCGCCGCGCTGTGAATTGGGCACTTGAAAATGCGCAACTTCGTTATCAGTGACGTTTGCTTGGTCTTTGTCAGTGATCGATGCTTGTTCCTCGTCATTGACCATTGCTTGTTCATTGTCAGCAACCATTGCTTGTGTGAGGACTGACGGGCCAGCAGGCTCACTCGCGGGCATCTTGGGTAGCATGAGCGGACCGGTAGAGTTGGAACGAGCCAAGGGCTTCTTGGCCTTGAGTACTGGTGTTGTGGAAGCAGGTGGCTGGGATGATGGTCTCCGCCTATCATTGGCCGTAGGCTGAGCAACTGGTTCTGGGGCAATTCTTCTAATCTCCTTGGTTTCCACAGGCGTTTCGGGCAAGTCTGGCAAGGGCGTGGGAGGCTTCTCGGCAGCGTCTGTCGTGGGAGGAGGTGTTGGAACCATGCCCGGCGGCGAGGGTACAGTGTCTTTTATAATCGGGACCTTCAAGGTAGAATGTTGTGGTGCTGACTGCTTTATAGGTGGCAGCTCAGGTTGCGTATGGTGTGCTGGCTGCTTCTGTGTCCGAGGCCCTTGCTGCTGTGAT
Organism: Beauveria caledonica; assembly: GCA_030777785.1. NCBI lineage: Eukaryota > Fungi > Ascomycota > Sordariomycetes > Hypocreales > Cordycipitaceae > Beauveria > Beauveria caledonica. The sequence continues at coordinate 7,368 of JAPFSE010000625.1, read as the reverse complement.
GTGTCTGGGTATGGCGTGTTATAGCTGCGAATATGCACCAGATCTTGACCCTCAGGTCCATTCTGTATTTGATAGACCTGAACCGGAACACTCCTGGCGCTTTTTGTCTCGACTTTTCCTTTGCGTACCCGCGATGGAGGTTTGGCAACCTGCAAGTCTTGCCGAGGGGGCGGAAGAGAATCGTCTCCACAGATATCCATATTGTCCGACATGAAGCTGGAATCGTGCGGCATTTTGGAGTGTGGCATGGGCGGTAAGACGGGGCTGGAAGGGGGAGGACTGGATCGAAGAAAAGGCGTTGCGCGTTGCACTGGCGGCGAGGAGCCGATATCAGGCGGACTGTCTTCTGAAAAAGCGGGAGTAGGAGCAAGAGATTCTGGTGAGCGATCATCATCCTGGGGAGAGAATGGATTTCTTGCATCAGACTCGGCAGAGGCAGGATAGCTCATAGAATTTTGACCCAGAGTTGACTCACGCCGTATCTTAGAGACGCGACCAGGAAAGACTGGAGCATTGGGCACCGGAGTAGGAGCGCGTGGCACTTCTTGAAGATGGTTGCCTGCAGCGGCTTCGCTATTGGTGGCAACAGGGCGGAAGTTTCGTAACGAGCCAGAGGTGCTGGCAGCAACGCGTAAGGACTCTGAGCCGCCTGCAAACGGGTTGGGCTTGTCGACCTTGGTTGATTTGGCGCGCTTCTTAGCCGGGCCTTCCTCTCCCTCGGTGCAGTCCTCGTACCCGGACGTGTTACCCTCGACAGGGTTCTTCCTCGGGCGTCCACGCGGGCGACCAGTTGGCTTTCGTTTTCGCGGTGCTCTGTTGGAAGCTCGGCTGGAAGGGCGTGATGACCCGCCTTGGTTGTCAAGGACAGTGTTTGGGTCGACTGGGATCGGAGCAATGCGCTGAATATCGTTGACACTATTCTGCATGGCAGGGGGAGGACCTTGCGACATGGCTGGCGAAGCTACTCTCGACACGTGATGGGGCTGGCCAAGCTGTGGGTTGGACTGAATAAAGGAATTCCATTCGGCGGCACCGGCCGGCGTCATGGCCAAGTCGAAGCTGTCTGTTTGCCATTGAGGCTTGGCGGAGCCGGATAGGCGAAGCCTGACCTCGAGCGTTTCCTTGTTGCCGCCGCTAAAGACAGCGAAGAGGTTTCTAGTGACGCGTCCAGTGACGAGCTTGGGCTGCTGGCCAGGCATGTCGCCGCGGACGAGGGAGTCGAGGGCCCATGAGAGCATCCCCTGGCCGACCACAGGCGTATCGGGTTCCGAGTAGTCAACGGCGTAAATTGTGTAGTCGCAGTCCTGACCGGCAAGCTCGGGGCTGCACTCGGAGACGGCTTGAATGCAGACACGGAGGTCGACGACGCCGATAGTTGTGGCTTCGTCGAGAGCGATGGTCTGGACTTGGACGGTATGGGGATATCGAGCGAGGCAGTTGACTTTGGATTCCTTGTCAAAGGTGTAGTGGACTTTTACTGCAGGCCGCATGTTAGCATCGAGGGAGCTGCTGGAGGGGAAGCTGGCGAGGAGACGACGTACAACCCATGGGCCGGACCTGAACGCCGTTGCTGTCGGGCTCGGAGAGAGGCATTTGCTGTGGGTGAGCGTTGCCATTCCAACCAGAGCCCATGGCAGATGCAGGCAGCGGCGAGGCCATGGCCGCTGAAGCTCGTGGAAGACGGCAAACAGCGGCAAAATGGGTTGATGGGTCGAAATACGAGTGTTGGTTCGAATAGGTCGGCGAGCGACGCGGGTGAGGATGGGCGAGGATGGAAGAAGACGGCGGGTGGTGGTTGTCGAGGTGTCAAGACGGTTTGCGAACGGAAGAGGCCGATGAATTGAAAAAACTGGCGAGAATTGAAAGGTAAGAGTGGTTCCCTAGTCAAATTGGGGAGGCGGGCGCCATGTACGTGACGCGCCAAAGCAAGACGGGTTCGCCAGAGTCGCGTCCGTCAAAGTGGATCTGGGCGCTATACAGCCGTTTTTGGCAGGGGTTGGGGTGGGAGAGGAGCTTGCAGAGGGTGATGAATGATTGCAATGGCCAAACACAAAAAATGACGAGTGCAAGAGAAGAAAAGGAACAAGAGATAAGGACGGTTCTAGGATAGAAAGGATTGTTGCTGTTGAAGAAGAGTGTTTTGGATGAAGCAGACTGTTGACGGTGTGCTGGGGTGTGCAGCGGCCTGTTTCATTGGCTCGAGGTGCTAGTTACAGCACCGCTAACGAGCTGCTGAAGAGAGCCACGACTTGGTGTGGCCGGCGCTGGCAATGCAGCGTTTGGGGGGAGCAGGTAGCAGCGATGAATTTGCAACACGCTCAATAAGAAGCACAATGTCAATAAGATGGTGAGGCGTGTTTGCACTTGCAACTTTTGACTTGATGAGGATGAGTGCTGACGTGCTCTTCCGCGGGCTAGGACAAAGGAAGCAAAGTGACGAATCTGTGTCACTTGGTTGGCTGGTGAAGCTTGTACGGGGCCCGGTTGGGTCCAAAATTGGTCCAGGGCGGCAACGCGCGAGTGCAGAAGTGTGTAGAAGTATCTTTTGGCGCAGAATGAGCGGATAGAGTGACCTATAGCCTGCGCAGGGACCTGGCTGACCATTAGCGTGTTGTACATTTTATGGGGCCGGTCTCCCCCTCCGGACGCTGATGGACGCGCGCAAGGCCAACAAGACAAGATAAGACAAGACAGGACAAGACAAGCGGCAAGGTATCACACCAAAAAGCTGCTTGTCTCTTTGCCTCGTTGCTCATCCGGTCGGCTCTCCCGCTACCGGCCGGCCTGCCTGCTGCCATTTCGTTCCTTCGCAATCAAAGCACATACCTCGCTCGAAGTAACCTCAGTAACCTGACACTTGACATGACACGGCCACAAGTTTCCGTCCGTCCGTCCCCTTGTCCGGTTTGCCTGTTTGCCTTGCTGCCTTGTCTCTCCGCCTTTCTGCCTGGAATCTCAACTCCCTCTTTCTTGTTCTTGTTTTTTTTTGCTTTCGTAAGCCTGGGTCGTCGTCACTTCTTTCAACCCAAGTCTCGGTGGCGTCTTCTTCTCGGGCACACACACACTGCAACAAATTTCCCTTGTCTCTATTCTTTCTTTCGAGGTCCAGTTCTGGTCTCGATTTCGTTTCGTGAAGGAGGCGAGTCAATTCCATCCTTTGCTGCGGGTTTTTCGGGGGGGCCTCTCGCCTCTTATACTTTTTCCCGAGCCTGTCCCATCTTCACCTCTTGTTGGACGATGCTATCGCCGGCCCGTGACTCGTTCTTCTTCTTCTCTTTTTGGCACGAGGCTGTCATCCTTCTCATTCAGCCCCCCCCTTCTGCTTTGCCTCCCACCAGCAATGACCGTCCCGTTTCATCATCTCATCCACCGCTGAGGCCATCCACTCCTTTTTTCCTCTTCGCTCGCACCTCGCACCTCTCGTTTCCCTCTACCCCTCTCCCACCCTCCATGACACACGGCGCACGATCGCCCACGTATTAGCGCCCATATTTTCTCAGCACTCGCCGTAGTACCTCGTATGGCAATGTAGACGTCCATTTTGCGCCATTTTTAACGGCGATGATTATTTTCATGGTGTTTTCACCAACCCGTCTTCCAACCCCACGCTATCCTCAACATGCAACATTTACTGCGGTGCCAGTGTCATCTACTTTGATCAGATATTATCTCAAAACCAATGATAGAATTCATTGCCGAATAAAGTCACGGGCGCTTTCTTCGTAATTTATTTCATGCCCCGGTGTCACTACCTCTGGCTGTGCTTGTATTGTTGGTTGCTGTTCCTGCAAGCTGCCTCAAGTGCACAATGCTACATTCAACCGGAGTGCATCTGCACGGCGGCCTTCATCATTGCGAGAAAACACGTGCATTTTACACATGCCGTGTGACTAGGTATATGTCGGACTTTCGTACGTTACTGTAACACCACCCTCTTCACTTCTTTGCGCAACGTTGGCACGCTGTTGGTCAATACAAGCGCCGCTGGTCGTACAGAACCTTGCATGCGACGACAAGTGCATTCAAACTGACAATACTCTGCACTATTAGATGGAGCGTATCTGAGGTCTTGGGCCAACGCTCAAACCAAAATCACCAGCAGTACCGAGAAAGATGCCGGATCTCACAGCCTGAGGGGCTCAATATATTCAGTCAGGACAGGTAGTCTCTAAACGCTAGTATACACGCAGGCATCTTCACCATCCCCCTTTGCCCAGCCATCCTCCCCGTTACAACTTGCTCGACGAGCTCGACTCATTCTCCACCCACTTGGCCACGCCCCTGTCATCCGCAACAACCTTGCGGCTGATAATCTCCTCCACAATCGTCGCGATGCCCTGGCGCCCGTTGCGCGACGCCACCACCTTGTCCGCGAGCTGCTGCGGCGTCAGCGCCTTGCCCTGCACGATGCTCTTCATCTCGCGCTCCGACGGCACGCCCAGCAGCGGGTGCGGGTAGTCGCTGTAGGTGCGGTCCGAGAAGAGGCCGAGCGTCTGCTTCTCGTCAAAGTCGAAAAAGGGCTGCGCCACGTTTTCGCTCGCGGGGATGGCGTCGAGCGAGGGGGGCTGCCAGACGGGCGTCTCCTTGCGCACGAGTAGCGCGAGGACACCCTCGGAAAAGTCGGGGTGCTGCATAAACTTGGACGCAATCTGGTGCTCGCGCTCAAACGCCTCGGCAATGTCCCAGCGGCCGCCGACGCGCATCTGCCGCAGCGTTACGTGCACCGCCGTTGGCGAGCGCTTCTCCAGCGTCGCGAGTTGCTTCTCCGCCCACGCTGCCGTCTCGCCCGTCTCCTGGCGCAGCGCCGTCATGATGTCGCCGAGCGTGTTCTTGTCAAAGCAGCGGTCAATGGCGCGGCGCGTCTCGCCCGCCAGCGCCATGGGCTGGTCGTGCGGCAGGCCCGTCGCAAACTCCTCGAGTGTCTCGTTGATGAGCTGCAGCCGCTGCGGCAGCCCGTCGTCGTCGCGGAATCTTAACTCTGCCAGCCGCGCCTCCAGGTCCGGCAGGCTCGATGAGTGCAGGTAGTGCGTGGCGATGCCGCTGTAAAACACGTTGGCGCCCGTCAGCCGGTCGCTCGTGAGGGCTAGGTACGTGCCCACGGAGCCGTTCATACGCGGCAGGAAAAACGACGCGCCGACGTCGGGGAAGAAGCCAATCGTCGTCTCGGGCATGGCAAACACCGTCTTTTCCGTGGCGATGCGAAACGGCGCGTGGATGCTGAGCCCCACGCCGCCGCCCATGGTGATGCCGTCCATAAAGGCAACGTACGGCTTCTGGTACGTCGCAATGTAGTGGTCGAGCTTGTATTCCAGCGCAAAGTAGTCGGCCGAGCGCTTCCAGCCGTCGGCGCTCTCCTGGTTCCACTGCGCGAGCGCCGCGACGTCGCCGCCGGCGCAGAGCGCCTTTTCGCCGGCGCCCTTCATCACCACCACGTTGGCCATGTCCGACTTTTCCCACTCCACCATGCGCGGCACAATCTTGCGCACCATGGACCCGTTGAGCGAGTTGAGCTTCTTGGGGCGGTTGAGCAGAATCGTCCGCAGGCCGTACTTGCTCTGGAACACGACGTCGTCGACTTCGTCCCCGGGCAGCTCCTTGATCGTCTGGGTTTCGGTCGAGAGCTGGGCCGGCGGTTAGCGAGTCGAACAATTGATGAACAAAACGATGGTGTATGCGTACCTGTCTGGCCCCAAAGGGGGCGGATCGTGCTCGTTGCGCCATGGCGAGTGTGGTGGTTTGTGTCGACGAGTAGGCAGCTCTTCCAGCACGAAGAGCAATCGATCGGAAAGACATGACGGGAGAGGAAGAAACCAAAACCTAATCGAGGAGGCGAGCAGTCCCCTCCTTTATCGGGCGTTGCGTGCTTGCGTGTCAGCCGGGCTAAAAAGGTCGGCCGAGGTTGCAGAAGGTAAACCGTCCGTGGGCAGCGGCAAGATCAGACGTTCCGGTATCCTTTTCTGCAGATACTGCTCTCCTCTTCTCCGCGCAGGCTTGAATGTTTGCTGCTGCTCTCCACCAGAAAAATTAGCCCGAGGGTAGCAGAGGCTTGCCGTCTTTGCCCAGGATTTTGCTGGCCTTGGACCGACGTAAATAGCGGATTGTTTCTTTCTGGTTAGCTGGCTAGTGGAGCCGCCTTCAGTTCCACGCCAACCAATCAGGTGCTTTGACTGCCCGCATAACCCAAATCTGTGAGTTTTCGAATATTGGCAGAGGCAGCACCACCAAAAGCTGCGTCTAGACGTCTCGAAGCAATTCGCATTTTCTACAACCAGCAACCCCCCGCACCAACACGTAACCATGGCGGACAACAAGCCCATCGAGTACGCTACTTTCAGGAAACCAGCTTCCGTGTTCCCCAGCTAATTCATCCTCTCTAGGGAGCTCCTCACCAAGCCGCGCAACGAGCTCACGTACGCGAAAACCGCCATTCCCTCCCCGCGAACAATCAAAACCCGAATGCTAACCAGTGCCCAAATCTTATAGGGAGTACGAAATCGCGCAGCTCGAAGAGCACGAGTTCTCCGCCGGCCCCCTCTCCATCCTCCAGACCGCCGTGCGCTCGCACGTCCAGGTCCTCATCTCCATCCGCAACAACCGCAAGCTTCTCGCCCGCGTCAAGGCCTTTGACCGCCACTGCAATATGGTCCTCGAAAACGTCAAGGAGATGTGGACCGAGACGCCGCGGCTGGCCGACGGCAAAAAGGGCCGCCCCGTCAACAAGGACCGCTTCATTAGCAAGATGTGCGTTTGCCCGCCCGCCCGCCTCCTTTACGTGTGTCTGGATTGCTAACGTGGGTGTTGTGTTGCATGGTCTAGGTTCTTGAGAGGTGATAGCGTTATCCTTGTGCTGCTGAGCTAGAGTGGAACAAAATTATGAATGGCATTTTCCTTTTGTATTTTCGGGGTTCTTCTATACCGCGTGGGCTTTGATGTTGTTTTTTCATTGAGATTGGGATGGGCTTCGGTTGGTTCCATGTACCGTCCTTTTCACGAGACTCACAGGACAATTTAGGCGTTACAAAAATACGATCTTGATTACGACTTTGCATCCATCTGCTACATATCTGCAATGTGACCATTTTCCACAGTTCATATTCCAAATCGCTCGCGTCTAGTTGCCCGCCAGACCCTGGAAGAAGCACGCCAGGCCCCAGGCGCCCGGATCCGGCACCTCCTCGTAGCCGCTGCCGCCCACGTACACGGAGCGGCCCAGGCTCGCCTTCATGCCCTTTGTCGCGTCGGCCGCCGCGCGGGACGCCTGCGCGGCCTGCCCGACGTCGCCCGAGCGCGCAAGCGTCTCGACAAACGGGGACAACGCGTCGACGAGCGTGCGGTCGCCGGGCCGGGCCGGCGTGTACCGCGACAGGG
>JAPFSE010000621.1:0-22737 GCA_030777785.1 Beauveria caledonica | reverse complement strand
AGTGGGTGTGTGGCACGTGTAGTTAGCGAACGGTGCGTGCAAGCCCCATAATAAAATCAAAGTCACGGATGGTGGGGCTCGGGAAAATGCATCACGGCCAGACGCCGTACAATCAAGTTGATATGCGCCTCATTCAACTGATGCATATTATCCATCGAGAAGCGATCTCAATCTGCTAACAGCCCCCATGGGTAGCGAACCCGCTCAAAATGGCGTCCCGGAGGCTTATCTTCAGCCGTTTGAACGCCAGCTTGCGGAGAACTCTATGGAGTATATGATATTCATTTTAGACGACAAATTAGAAGGCATCAAGTACTTGAATCGTCTCGAGAGCATTAGCAAAGAAGCTGATTGCTTGATGAGAAGTATCGGCAAGAACTATATCTGGCAACGAGACGAATTCAACCTCTCAGTTGTCCATGATCAAGGTGAGACAAGGGTTGAGGAGACGACCGAGCAAATTCCTCATGATAACAAATTAGGCTTGATCTATCTTCATGGCATCACGGATTATGGAGACGCGGTGGAAGATGAGTGGCTGATTGTCTACGTTTTGCGCGAGCTGTCCAAAGCCCACCCTGAACTGTTCATCCGAGTAGCTGACGAGGATGGCGAATTTCTCTTGGTGGAAGCAGCCAATGCACTACCGAACTGGCTGAATCCCGAAATTGATCACTGCCGAGTTTGGATACACGGTGGAAAGCTGGTAGTCATCCCTCTCCTAAGCGACAAGACAAAGCCGAGCACTGCGAAGCCACTCACGCTAGCCGATGCGGCAAAATGCCTGCAAAACGAGACTGATACCCTGGTTCACTCACCTTCTATCGAGGATGAGGCATTTTACCGACTTGAGAAGTATCCAGATCATGTGGACGCTTCGATACACTACTCTACATTGACAATTCCACGAAAGCTAGCATACATTGTGCATGAGCTACCAAAGACAGTGTCAGCCGCTGTTGAAGCTTTTTATCTGAGAGATCATACAGGGATGAAGAAGACTGCTTCTGATATAGAGGAGCTTCATTTACCACCGACTGACCTTGTCACTGTTAGTGTCAAGTTTAGCAAAGTCTTGTTCGCGCAACTGCGCTCGCAACGTTTCGAAGCACCTCAGCTATGGCATAACAGTATACAAAGTCATATTAGAGCTGAAGAGAGAAAATATGGGCCCGGCAAAAATGTTCTTCGTCTCGAAGACGGCATGAAATTGACCTGTGGGTATGAGATGCTGGCCATGACAGCAGAGAAGAACAGAAGCCGCACTGTTCGCGAATTTGCTATCATGCTCCAGGATCTGAAGGATGACGGTGATGAAGAACTTCCAACGAATCAGGATATGGAAATATGGCTGGATGTTAACCGCAACGACGACGAGAGCTGGCTTGACATCAACTATGAAGATTTCGAGCGTGAGTTAGAAGGAAAGAGAACACGACCGAAGAGCAAGAATGGGAATTCCTCAGGATTCGGAGATTCTCAAAAACAAGAAGATCTGAGAAAAATTGTGTCGCGTTTTGAGACGTTCTTGAACAATGAGACGGCCGGCGTGGATGGCGCGGAGATCAATGAAATGGATGTAGACAATGACGAGGATGACAACACGGACGAATTTAGCGACAAATCTGACGAAAATAGCGACATGGAGGATAAAGAAGTTAGTTTTGATGAGGAAACCTTTTCTCGGGTGATGAAGGAAATGATGGGACTGCCAGTGGATAATCCGACCATGGCTTCCACTGGCCAGTATAGAGGCCAGGAAACACCCCAGAGCACGAGTGCGCAAGATGCTCCTGCAAAAGACGAGGACATCAGAGACCTTTCGATGCAAATGGAAGCTGAGCTCAAGGGCCATGGCGCCTTGCGGCTGGATCGCCTCAAGTCTCAGCAAAGCAAACTCGCCAACGAAGGAGAATCTCGGGACAAAGCCGAAGGAGAGGAGAAGCCGAAAGCGGCCGAAGCAGACCGCGAGGGCACAGATGAAGACTCCGACGGCCAGGTTGACATTGACTACAATTTGGCCAAAAATCTGCTGGAGAGCTTCAAGAGCCAAGGTGGAATGGCTGGCCCAACAGGAAATCTCTTGGGGCTTATGGGCTTTCAACTACCGAGAGATGAGGACGATGGTGAGAAACACGAATAGAAATCCCTCATATCGGCATCAATTTCTTCATTTTGATACTTTTGCATAATATTCAATCTATATATCCTTCCACCTCGGATATATGGCCAGTATACCTCGCAATCTCCTACTTTACGGACTCGAGGTTCGCTGTCTTTTGGATGGGGCCACTTCTAGAAGCCGACAGCGCCTTTTAGATGCTTCGGCCTCGTCCAATGCCTCAAGCTCTCGGACAGCTTCAACAAGTGCCTTGCGCGCCCGCAGCTCCCTAGGATCGCTGTCGTCGTCGCGTCTTATGTATTCGACGCTGATAGCGTTTAGGGCGTGGTACACCCGGTAGAGATTCAGGCGTATTTGAACGTGTCGGCGTTTTTGGGAAAGACTTTCAGACACTTCCTTCATGTCGTCTAGCGTGTCTACCAAGGGGGTGCAAAAGCCATGCACTACATCCTCCGAGTTTGTTGAACTTAGCCTAATGTTCAGCAGCGGATCGCCGAAGATCGGCTTTACCCATTCTCGGAGGCCAGTTACTTTCATCTGGGTAGCTGCGCTGCCTGAAGAGTCGCTGCTATCAGAATCGTCCGATTTCTCAGACGCCCCAGACTCATTGTCTGACGTATCTGAATTGTCGCTGTCCGCTTTCTGCATAGCAACAAGAACATTCTGATCCAGGCCGGCATCGATCAAGACAAGTCTTGGCTCAACAACGGCGTCGAGGGCGTGCGCGAAGCGGCGAAGATATCGTCGTATGCTGTCGTAAGACGCCGTGATCTGACTTGCTTGAGCGTCCTGTATGGCACTCCGGAGCATCTCTCCAAATGCATCGGACCACCTGATAAAAGTTTCGCGCGATGCCAGGATTGAGGCTCGACGTTGCTCCGAGGTTGATCTCTGAGGGACTGGAGGCAGAACAGCCTCAGCATTTCCGAAACAGGAGGTGGGAGAGTGAAGCAATGATATTCCTCGAAGCATCTGCCCAATCTGGAAATCAGCAGACTTCCGGACTGCAGCCGTCAACGAAGACCCAAGGGTGGACAGTACTCTGCCAGGGCGGGGTGCGAGGACATTGTACTGTAGTTGGTGCATTACCCCTGCCACCCCGTGGTCTAGAAGCTCTGGCAGGTACTCCAAGATGGCTTGCGCGCGTATGCGGTTCCTGGCTTCACTCTTGTCCTCAGTATCGACAATTGTGGATTTGGACAAGCCTGACTCTGGCTGTTCTTCGCAAAGCCCCGAAAGCCATTGTAAAATGGTTGCTTCCGATCGAATAGAGCCGTACTCGCACCTCAGCATTCGCCAGTTCGGTGGCTGCGGCAGTGAACATTGTATGGTAGCCCCGTCTCGTGTCAAGGCACGATATATTCGGTGAAGTCCAGGAGATGCCATTGCCTGTAGGCTCTGCACCTGAGATTCTGGAACCGCAGTTGTGATCACTTTTGCCAGCGACTCCTCAATCGTCACTTCCATTACGCTCTGCAGAGGACAACAGGGATCTGAGTTCGGAAAAGTCGAAGTGTAGACAGAACGGAGTAGCTCAGGGTGTACAGCGTGGATACTGTTGAATATTGGCGGCGTCTGAAAATTGACAGGCATTGTGGCGTGCTTATGACTGAACCGCAGAATTAAATACGTAATGTATGGCAAATACAAGACTATTGATATGGTGCTGTCGGTGTCAAGTGTGGGTGCCGAGTTACATGTCGTGGCAGTCGAGGCTGGAGTTGTCATTCATACAGCCAGTGTTGCCTTGCTGAAGAAGGTGTAGATTTGCGGTGAGCGATCTTGTTAGAAACGAAGTAACAGTAAAATCAATATTTTACAAGCCAGGTCAAGGCGCTAAACTGGGGCTGGAAACAAGGTGACGGAGAGATAATAGCTGCTTCCAGTTGCAGATGTCGCTGAATTGGTCATGTCAGTGGACTCAGCCCAAGCAACGAGTACCAGAAATAAAAGCAAAAGCAAAAGTAAAAGCTAAGCTTGGCACGCAGTCGCACGGCCATCCCATGAATCATGAAGGGACTAACCCGGAGACTGCCCGTTGGCGGCGGAGAAGCCAAGCTAGAAGCAGCCAAGCCCAATCATGAGCGAAAAGTGAGACCAAGTTAGTTGGTCTCGCGGAATACTCGCCGGCTCGACAAAGAAAGCCAGGGGTGGGTTCTCGCCGAAAATGGTGCACCGGTCTTGGTAATACCAGACGACGCTTTCATAGTGGCTGTCCAGCGTAGTGCGGATCAGAAGCCATTCCTTTCCGCCATGTACTTTTCCCCGTATTCGCCAGGCCATGTTTCGTGGCGAAGAGGCGTTGCTTCCTGTCAACTCGCCACCCGGCCGACAGGCAGAAGAAAGGACAACGGATACAGCCCTCAGGATGCCGTTGCTAGGATATTGCAGGGCCCATCCGTCGTTTCTGGACAAGATGCGGATGAAGTCGACGGGATGGTTCATGCTTGTGGCCGGTGTACTATAGTCTATTGACCACGAGCAAGCGAAGGCTTACATGGCTTCGTTACAGATCATTTATTTTCAAAGTCCCCATCAAGCGGTGTGAATTCCGTCATTCTTCAAAGCGAATGGTGCCACTCAAGAGACACGTACACAGTATCACACCGATGCTTTTTCCTGGCCAAAGGCGGCTTGCCCGCCTTCTCAAGTCCTACAAGACCCCCAGGCACAACACACGGGGGCAGAAAAATCCAGACCGACAACGACCGTGAAGTAAGATTCACGTTACAAAGCCACAAAGGAGCCGTGCATTAGTTGGCGTCGATTTCAGGCACGTCGGAGTCAATCTTTCTGGAGTTTCCCTGGTTTCGACGCAGTTGACAAGCGAGCTGCAGCCATTGCTATTGGCTCCGGTAAGCGAGAGCTCAAGCCACTATTCCGCTGTCCACTTGGCTTCGCAAAGAGGGCAAATCGGCTGCTAGCCTACTCAAGCTAGTCCCACACGGCTGTCTCCAGAGGTCAAAACCTCGGCCGTGAAGGTTATTAGAGTGAGTCTTTTTATTAATTCAGCAAGATGCATCAGCATCTACAGTGCCTCCAGGTAATTCCGAACAGCATTGTATGGGAAATTGGTGGTGATCTGCTCTGAATTACCTGATACCCACTGTAACCAGCCTTCCTCGGCGGCGTTCTCATGCCGCAGACGCCACGATTGTTCTCATGATTAGTCTGCTTCTGGTAACTGCGCTCCGAGACTATTCTTGACATTATTCTTGTGGGTCTGAGCTTGAAGACAGCCATTGTGCTGGAAACCAATGGCATTTATCGGACTACTTGTTACTAGTTGCTTACATTAAAATTCAACGAGACCATTTCCGCGCTACTAAAATGCTGTTCTAAGCTCAGGTTGGTCATCCATCCACTAACGTTACACCTGATACACAAACAAGCCGTGACGTTCCAGATACGCTCCAGCCTCGTATAGACATTGCCGGTACTCGGTCTAACTCGCCGTCCAGTTGATGCAAATCCTTCCGTATCATGCCACTCATGTAATCAAGCTACTGCTTCCAAGGTGGGCCATGCAGCAGTATACATGGTGGGTTGTCGAACACGGCTGCCTAATGTAACACAAGAGAAAAAGAGGAATTCACCGTCTTCTCACGCCTCACCATGATTATTTTTTGCCAATGAGTTCTCGGCATCGCCTTGACTTGCGCCACTCTTCTGCTTCGAAGTCATTCCATAGAGCGAGTTCAGGTTGTAGCGCTTGTTTCCTTCCCACTGCGGCCCGTCGACGACGGACACACTGCAAAACAGCTGTATAACGTCGAATCGTCAGTATGATACATAATCTTTTAGCAAGGAATGCGAAGATCCGCATTCGGCACGGGATGGCTGGGCGGCAAATTTGATTGTATCAAATACGTACTTGGAAAATCTCCACCAGAATCACCTTGTCCGCGTTTGATAGGTTGACCTTGTGCTTGGTGTCAACCAGACCGGCAATCTTTTTAATAACCTCATCTGACTTGAAGGTGTTGTGGTTGCGAATATTGTGCCGAATAGCGTACTGCGTGCACGTTCAGTATTAGCAAAGCATCACGCCCTCAACAGTCAAAGGAGTGCCAGGTTCTTACTGTAAAAGGCTCTCCGGCACTATTCGTGGTTTTTGGGGCTGGTGCATCCTTCGTTGCCGCCTCCTCGGCCGCACTGCTCTCGCTCTCGGGAATGAGTTCGAAGTAGGATGCCAGCACTTGACGGGCAACCCTCTCAATGCCCTTGTCTGTCGCCTTGTCCGTGTCGAAGACTGGTGTAAGGCGGTTGATATATCTGCACTTGCGCTCCCTGGGATCCGGGCACTTCCGTGCGTCTTCGCACATTTTCCGGACCAGCGCATCTGGTTCCACCGGCTTGAGCGTCTTCATGAAGAAGACACACTCGATGCCTGCACTGATAGGCCTGAACACACCCTTTTTCGCAGACTTTTCGCGAGGCGCTCTCATGGCCGCGAGCTCCTTCTCAATCGAGGCTTCAATGTCCAGCTCCTCGTCTTCCTCGTTGACGTTTTCGTGCACATCAGATGGCTTTGCGATATCATACATGCTCTCTCCATACTGTATAGCTGAAGTGTTAGCTTCAAGTCCGAATCTTTCCCCACGCATGAATTGGAAGAGTTCACTGGAATGACTATACCTCATCGCAAAGCTCCGAAAACTCTTTGAACGCTCTTGTGTTCATACCTCTGGCATATGTGACCCAGATGCCCTCATCGCCAACATCGAGAGAGCTGCCCATCTCAACCCGACCGGCCATCTTCGCCTTTTGCTGTGGCGTTTTCCACTTCCCTGCAGTACTTCCCTGGGATCAGCAGAATATTGTTAGCCAGCGAAGCCAGCTGTAGGAGGTAGCGCCAGGGTTGTTCACCTTGCTCTTTTTGTGAGCTGGGCCGGCGCCCGAAGACCCCTGTTTTCGCTTGTTTTGATTTTCGCTCATTTTGAACCTTGTGTAGCTGAATATATCTTTGCTCCAGAGTGCCCTTGCCCAATGGCTGCTGTCACAGGTGCATTCGATGTGGGACGTTGGAATCGTCAAGTTTTTCTTTGGTGCGGCCGGGGGTGTGGATACCCAGCGAAACAGTAACCGACGCTGTAGGTACTTGATTCAGATACAAATCATGCTTCTCATGGATTCATCAATAAATACGAAAAGATATCTTTATTTGAGTTAAGTCTATACATCTATTTTAATCCTGGACTAAGAGATTGCTCCTGGCTTGTTAGTTCTGTTCTGCATTTGTCCTTGCGCTGGCCTGTGCCGTTGTGATCAGCGCAGATGGCGCGTCGTCTCTGGGCATGATGACTTCCACAAATTGAAGGCCATCGGACGAGTTGAAGGCCGAATCAGTCAAGAGCTTTTCAAGCTCAGACTTGGTCTTGACGACATGTTTGGCTGCACTTTTGGAGCCCCCCATGACATCAACAAGAGCGGTATAGTCCCACCCGTTGATGTCATTGTATTCGGCATCCATTCCATGAATGTACCTCTCAATTGTGTAGCCATCATTGTTCAAGAGAAATCTGTAAACGTGTCAAAAAATTGGTCTCTGCGAAGAACACGTTCACTTACATGATGGGCTTGAGCCCGTGTCGAATCATGGTACTGAGCTCCTGAGCAGTGAGTTGGAATGATCCGTCTCCGACAAACAGAACAGTTCGTCGCTTGCTTCCCATGTCCTTGGCCGCCATGCAAGCTCCCTGAGCAGCACCAACAGACCAGCCAATACTACCCCACAGAACCTGGCTGAGAGCAGTGACTCCAGAAGGAAATTTGGAGCTCCAGATGCCAAAGTTTGCAGTACCCGTTTCTGTAACAACAATGTCATCCTTGACGAAGAATTCGCCCACGCGCGGCCAGAACCAGGCCTGAGTGATAGTTGGTGTTCCATCGTCATTTTCTTGGACTTCGTTTTTGAAGGCTGAGACCTGGGTCACGGAGAGCTTGCTGGGTTCCAGAGCGTCGTTGAGCCTGCGGAGAACACCCTTCATCCGAGCACCAGGATATGTTGAATAGTGGATAATGCAATGATCGCTATGCAAATCGATGACATTGAGCTTGGACGTGCGAAAAGAGAAGCCTGCAGTATTGAAATCGCTCTGGAAAGGTGTCAGTCAAGAGCATAAGAATAGTGACATGGATCGACACAGTACCTGTAGAGTGCCGATGGACAGAATCAAATCAGAGGACTCGACAAATTCCTTGACACTGTATGGTTGAGAACCCTCGCCCGCATAAACACCACCAAAATTAAGATGATCCTCGTTGATTGCGCTCTTACCCATCGGTGTGACGAAGACGGGCAGGTTGGTTTTGGCGATGAGGTCGTGGACTTCACTCAAAACGCGATGGCGGATCGCGCACGCATCAACCAGAATAACGGGAGATTTTGCAGACTCGAGATATCGCAATATGACATCCACAATGTACTTTTCCTGCTCTGGATCGTTGCTGGGATCGGACAGATCAATGGGTGTCTCCAGTCTCTCGCCCTCAATCTTGGCAGTCACCATGTCGCTTGGCAGCATGAGGTATACCGGACGCGACTTGACAAAACACTCGCGCAGAGCGTGGTCAATCAAGACGGCAATGTCTTGCGGATCGTTGAGCTTCGCGACGTTGCAGGAGATGTGGGAGCTCATGTTTGCAAAAACATTGAAGTCGCCGTTGCCCAGGGTGTGATGGAGAAGCATGCCCTGCTTCTGCGAGCGAGTGGAGGGACACCCGACAATGTGCACGACGGGGATGTGCTCGGAGTAGGCTCCAGCAACGCCATTGAGGGCAGAGAGCTCACCAACACCAAAGGTTGTGATGAGAGCGCCAACCGTGTTGATCCGAGCGTAGCCATCAGCAGCATAAGCTACAAAATCAGAAGTAAGCTTCGTCCAATAGACGATATAGGGTTATCCACAGAGTACTTACCTGCGTTTAGCTCATTGACGCTTCCGATCCACTTCAAGTTTGCTTTGGGGAGGTAGTCGAGTGCGACCAAGTTATAGTCGCCCGGAACACCATGAACAGAGCGAACACCAATTTCATATAACCGACGAAACAAGTATTCCGCGACGTCAACCGGCGTCTTAAGGTTGTTCACTCTAATGTCCGTCATTTTGCGAGACGAAATTGCCGCAGTCGCCGTGTTCGAATGTGCCGTGACAGAATAAAAGTCGTAGTATAAGTGGAGCGAACTGAATCGAGCGTTGCTTGACAATGTATGACGCTTCCGAGTAAGAGAAGTCGGACTGTTGTGTTGTCAGTCGGGCTATGAGGTAGAAGGCTGATCTTTATATACTGAGGAAAGAATTGAATATGGATGACAAAAGAGCACCCACCTCTGATCCTAGCGGCCAACAACTACCGTGTTTCTTTAGCTCCGAGCAGCTCCGGGAATCGTGATGCAACCGTTGCCAATTCTCGCCATCCAGCGAGGTGGCGCCACACCAAGTTCGCCGCCCCCACTGACGACAAAGTCGGGCCGGAAACGAACTGGTGATTCTTCAACATATGACATTCAACTTTGTAACAATGCACACTTGCTTGATAAGCTTTTGTCAGTGCATAACTTTGTCATTGTGTTAACGCTGAGTGAAGAGATAAGCCTGCCCTTTTTCTACTTGCTGACCGCTGGTTCCATGCCAAATTTCTTATCTGTCATCGTGCGGTGCGTGGGCTGGTTTTCAAAACATCGTCATACCAACCAACCCGCGCGCTCAACCCATAAACGCCACCTACCCCTGAGCCCATTCTAAAAATACATGATATACACATATCGTACCATCGAACCAACATTGGATCTTGTCGCTCCCTTGTAAACTTTTCTCAATCGCATCGGCCGTCCTTGGGCCCCGTCTTCCACCGCTCCAGCCACTTGGAGCAGTCAAACTCCTTCTTGCCCAGCTTCCTGTTGACGTCGTTGTGCGCGCCGCAAAGCCACTGCCCAAACTCGTCGCGGCTCGCGACCTTGGGCACCCGCCGCGCAATGTACGACTGAAAGTCCTCGGCGCACACCCAGCACGGATACAGCTTGGCAAAGAGGTCCACGAAGCGCAGCACGTCGGCCTGCTGCGTCCGCGACGGCGTGTCCGGGTATGCCGCCGCGATGCTGTGCAGCAGCGTCCACGAACTGCGGCCCAGCATCTCGACGTCGGGCGGGCAGTCGGCTCGGGAGTTGGCCTCGGTCGCCGTCGTCGTTGCGGCGGCGGTGTCCTTGTCGCCCTTTACCCTTTGCTTGGTTTGCGCAGCCCACGCCGAGAACGCGGCGCCAGAGGTACATGATCGACACCTAGGCGGCAAAAATATTGTGAACTTCAATGACTCAAGCTTGTGGCTTCGGAGGGCAGAGACTTACGGCTTGCCATCCTTGTCCAGCACAATGCCCTTTGGGTACTTTGGTTGCTCTCCTGTTTGCGCCGCGACTGCTGGCGCAGCTCCGGCGGTATCCTCTCTCGCTTCCTCCGCCATTGTCATCTCTGATAATTGCTAAAAGTACGCGGTAACGGACGATTTTAATTTTGCTAGCCAGCAGAATAGTTGCTGTGTAAACTCAAAGTCTGAGTAATAATGCTGTTGCGGCCTGGTGCAGATTTATAATGCAAAGCGGCGATCAACTTGCGCCCCACTGGCTCTACAGGCATCAACTGCGTTTTCCTGCGCGAGGATGTTGCTAAGTATATCGTAATGGGAATGAGATAATTCAGACGAACCCGGGGCCATTCATCAAGCTTATCACTCTTTTGGAATTTTCACTTTTGCTATAGGCATGAACCCTGCAAACACTCAACTCCTGCTTCATTGAAAGTGTTCGCGACTAGACCCACCAGGTTCACCCATATCTCAACTTCAACACTGCAACAACCATGACTTGTTTTTCCCCAACCTCTCGACCAGATGCCAATTGGAGCATTTCCTCAGATAATCCCGACACACTCCCTGTGGCTGCCCAACCGGCAAAAGATGAGCCACCAGTGCCCGTGCTGCTCCTCAAGACTCGTTCAACCCCGAACGACTCATACCACGACCATCTCACCGCCGCCCAGCTACCCCACGGACGCCGCCTCGCCCCCATCTTTGTGCCCGTGATGCGACACCGCTTCGACGACGCCGGACTCGCGACACTCCGCGACCTGCTCCTCGCGCGCCAAATCAGCAGCTGCCCCGACGCCTCCTATGGCGGCCTCATCTTCACGTCGCAGCGCGCCGTTGAAGCCTTTGCCCACGTCGTGCGCGCCGAGAAGCCTCGCCAGGCGCCCACATGGCCGCACCTCGACGACGTGCCCGTCTACAGCGTCGGCCCGGCCACCACGCGCGCGCTCCGCGCCGTCCCTGCGCCGCTGCAGATCTCGGGCGAGCACACGGGCAACGGCGAGGCGCTGGCGCAGCATGTGCTCGCACACCACGGCGCGCGGTACCGCGACTGGCCAACGAAGCCGCCGCTACTGTTCCTGGTCGGCGAGCAGCGACGCGACGTCATCCCACGGACGCTGACAGATCCCGCGCTGCCAGCGGACCGCCGCATCGAGGTGGCGGAGAAGGTCGTGTACGGCACCGGCGTCATGGAGTCGTTTGCCGCTGACTTAGGCGCGGAGCTCCGTGAGACCGCGGCGGGCGTGCGACACGCGCCCGAGGGGTTGCCGGAGCGGTGGGTCGTCGTCTTCTCGCCGACGGGCTGCGACAGCATGCTGCGCGCGCTGGGGATGCTGGACGACGCAGGCTGGGCTGTTCCGAGCCGGCGGGATGGAAAGACGCTCATCGCCACGATTGGGCCGACGACGAGGGACTTTTTAGTCGATACATTTGGCTTCTATCCGGATGTGTGCGCCGCGAAACCAAGCCCGGAGGGCGTGTTGGAGGGCATAGCCGATTTCGAAGCACGAATAGCAGCAACGTGAATCATCAATATCATGTACTATTTTGTGTATGCTTGTTGTCTTTGGTATTCTAACCAAGCCCAAGAGAGACAAGAGTGAAGAGATGTTACGTGCCCGACTAACCTAAATATCACGACCTTTTAAGCCACAGACCTCTTCTTCCAAATCCAGCATGCCTAGGTATATGGTAGTTCTTTCTTCAAGTCAAACGCCATCAACACCGAATACATGTCCGTGTAAAGACGACCTTCATAGCAACGACACCCGCGCCCTCTGCGCTACGCACCAAGAACCCAGAGTTCAACACCCACGACGCTAAACTTGTGCCCGACGTCGCTAAGCGGCTCATTGCCAAACGTCTCGCACATGGAGCTGTGGCCGACGTCGAGCGAATCGTCCAGCCACAGGCCGTAGTGGCCGCCGCCCGAGCCGACACTCAGGTAGCCAGCCTCGCAGTTCATGTAAAAGTCGTTTAGGCCGCTGTAGGGAAAAGCCTTGAAGCGAATCGTCTCGAGGGAGCCAGGCGTGGCGGTGCCGTTACCCAGCGCCGACGGGCTGTGCGCCGCCAGCGTCGTGCTGCGCGTCAGGTTCGTCGTGTCGGCCGACGGCGGCAGAGGTAGTGACGCCAGCGTCGACGCGCGCCATAAGAAGCACTCGCCGTTGCCAAAGTATGACGGCGACGGGTGTGGGTGCTCGGAGAGGTAGGCGCCAAAGGTCTATTTTTTATGCAATTCCTGTCAGCCCCTCGTCTCTCCGGTCTCCTCCAGCCAGAGTTGCGGAAACAGGAAGAAAAAAACTCACCCCGCCTTCTTGGTCCTGCACGACCAGCACAAACCCCACGCGCCTTCCCTCGTAGGCTCTGCATTTCTGATACAGCGTGCTCAGGCTCGCCCCGTCCTGCTCCAGGCTGTAGACGAGGTTCCAGTCCTCAGCGATGCGCAGCCGCTCGGGCACCAAGTTGCGAATCTCCTCGGCGACGGCGTGGCTCAACAGCCGCGAGTCGGCGGGCGTGACGTCCTTGTAGCCATGCAGGACGATGGGGTCGAGTGGCGGGGGGCGGAACGGGCTGGCTGTGTGCCGTGGCGGGTTGAAGACGTCGCGGACGCCATCTTTGTGCTCGCGCTGGCCGTGGTCGTCTTGGCTCTGGTTGACGTCGGTGTCTTCACTAGAGAACCGTCGTATTAGGCCAAACATTTTGTGTGCTGATATCCATGCATGTGTGTATGGAAGAGTTGCGTGTATGTGCTTTCCCTTCCCGGGTCTCGCTTTGTCGCCTGGGTCAGACGAATACCTCTTGACAACGTTGCTGTAGTGTAGGCTCTGCTCTGTAGGAGAGTGACTTGTGAGCGGCCGTTTTGAGCGGGATTTTGAGACAGTCCCTTTTCGGCCGTCATCAGTATGTGAAGACAAGAGAATATGCCCGAGAGAGTTGGCAAGAGGAGAAGACTAAGCTACGGTTCTCAATCAGACGAGGCTCGTCATGAACAGCTGTCGCTAGGTGGGGCGCAAATGGCTTGATCTTGGCGGGGCAAGTGGGTGACAATATACCTAAGGTACCTAGCCAACAACAACGCCGCTAGGTACCTAGGTAGTTCCAGAGACATGTCAACTTGTGTACTTAAATAAAGAGTACTGCTATTCAAAGCAGAAATTATACTTTTGCATACGATTCTCTTTTTTTTTCTACCTCGCCTCCGGGCTCTTTTTTCTTCTTTTTACTCTTCCTTATTCTCTCTCATTTCTCATATCGTCAGCCACTCTTTTCGAAACTCTTGTGGAATGTGTTGTACTACTCCCGATTCATGCTAAGGTATGTACGACAAGCGCCGCACTGGAGCCAGATAAGGTGAAACGGGTAATTTTGACTCATTATAAAAAAACAGAGCCCTGACTACAAAGCGTAGCAAGACCAAATGCTCAAACTATAGAATGGAGAAAGGTCCATCATGCCGTCTCTTCCTGCTCGCGTGTGGCATTCTGTATTTCATCCAAATTGGTGTATATCCGCTTTCTTGCTTCATCGTTCTGATAACCAGTAGACACGTATATTTGAGTGACATGTATCGCTTCGCAATGGCGATATGAATTGTACTTTTTCCAGCGACCCAAGGTCCAGCCTGATGGGCCTGGCAGCCTCTCAGCCCCAAATTTGCGCGGGTGTTTGCAGATAGCAAGCTGATGACCCCAATGATAGCAAGCGTTTACCGCATGATCTCCTGGTAGATGAGCTGCTTCAGCTGCTCTTTGCTCAGGTTGTCCTTATGCTTGTCAAAGTCAAAGAATTCCTCGGGAATTGGAGGGGCGGTTGGCTCGTCTTCGGGGTCGTGGTAAGGCTCCAGATACGGGTGCTTAAGAGCCTCCTCAACCGTGATTCGCTTCACGGGGTTAAAGGCGAGGAGCTTCTCCAGCAGATCGAGGGCCAGATCAGACGTGTCGGCGAATAGCGTGCGGAAAAGGACCTTCTTCTTGAAAGGCAGCGAGCGGATATACTCACGAGCGCGGCGCGACTTGATCCCGTAGTAGTCTTCCATGGTTGGGGTGCCAAGAACGTCGAGAATCAAGGTCAGCTGGTGGTGATCTGCGCATAGGTCAGTTTTGAGTAGCAAGTCAAGTCTAACGGAAACACATACAATCCTTGCCGGGGAACAAGGGCTTCCCGCTCAGCATCTCGGCGAGGATGCAGCCCACAGACCAGACGTCGATGGCCTTGGTATACTCCTTAAAGGTCAACATGATTTCGGGTGCACGGTACCAGCGGGTAGCGACGTATTCGGTCATGAATCCAGAGTTGTCTTCCTGCGAAGCGGCGGATCTGGCAAGACCAAAATCGCAGACCTTGAGATCGCAGTTGGCGTTGAGGAGGAGGTTGGAGGGCTTGAGATCTCTGTGCAGCACATTGGCCGAGTGCATAGCCTTGAGGGCCCGTAGGGTCTGGTAGATGAAGTATTGACAGTGGTCGTCGGAAAGTACCTGGGTGCGAATGACTCGGTGCATGTCGGTCTCCATGAGCTCCTGCAGAAGCGTTAGGGACCACTCCATGGTTGGCTGCCTTTGCCGGCTGAGCGGCGTTGAATGGCGGTGTCGGATTGAGCTCACCTGAATGAGATAGACTTCGTTGAACGAGTCAAAGCCTCTAGGCTTCTGAATGTCGAGAATGGAAATGATGTTTTCATGATTAAAGTATCGAAGAAGCTTCATTTCGCGGAGGGTTCGGAGGCAGAACATGGAATGATCGAAGGGTGTAATCTTCTTAATGGCTACTTTTTGGCCGGATGGCTTATGGATGGCGGAGCTAAAGGCAGAAACGGTCTGTGAGCGGTGGCAGCTTCGCAGGGACCGGACACATTACTCACCAGACAACGCCGTAAGCGCCTTCGCCAACGACATCCTGAATATCGTACTGCTCGCTGACATTGAAGGAGATTTTGCGCGACGCCGAGGCGTTATTGGGAGGGTTTGCGCGGGACATGATGGATGGCGGCGGGGTAGCGCAATCGGTCAAGATGCCTGCCAAGGTGTCGCTTTTGCCGAATTCTGATGACCAGACTGAAATTTTCGTACAAACGATGAATCAGTATGAGAGTTCAAAAGAGTTTCTCGGTGCAGAAAAACAGATTGTCAGTCGGTCAAAGGTGCAAGCGCCAGGACGATAATTCAGGGCCGTCGATGAGAGAAAGCTGAGCTCTGTGGAGGGGTTTATTTGACTGATGAATGGGCCAAAAGTTCCCCGCTCGGGCCTCGTGTTGTGGAGGGACGGGAGCTTCTTGCTGCCCCAGGGCGTGCTCGACTATCTTGCTGGGTATGTAGGTCGCCCAGAAAATATGTAGTGATTGAATGGCGGGTGATCTTGAGGCTCGCGTGCCGATATAAGTTGCTTCTGGTTCCTTTTTGTTTTCTCTCCTTTTCTTTGCGCTTTCGTGCAACAGAGCGACACCGCGTCTTTCTGCCCCACTGGCTAGAATCAATCTGTGGCGTCGGGAGGGAACCGGTTAGTAACGGAAGTTACGCAGAAGCAACCAGCAAACAGATGACCCAAAATCTCTCGAGGACTTGTACATTGACGTTTGCCTTGTACGTCTTGTCGGCTTGAGCCGTTCAGTGCATCTCAGAAATTGGCCAGGGATATCCAGTGTGAGGACCAGGGGCCCAGGCACAGCATAACGCAGCGCAACCTGAATCGCCGTGTGGATAAGACAATCCGCGCCAGTACTAATCAGTTGAATCAGCCCGGGACCTGGCCCAAGACAGGGCCGTCCCGCTCTGCAGCGCTTTGCCGGGCCAGGTAACAAGCCACCACTGTTTGGCTATGATGATGATGATGATGATGATACTGGCGGCAATTTTGCTGAGCCCTGGCCTTCTACCTAGCCCGGCCCGTGTGGTACGAGTCCCCCAACTTTGGGAACCGATTTTTTCGACGCTCGCAACGCGGGGCCCTGGTTTTAGAGCTGCCAACCAGTCGTAGAAGCAGGCCGCTCACTGCAATGCTTGCGTGCATTCGAGGGACAAGTCAGACACGGCCAGGCACATGCCGTGCATATTCTAGCATGACGATAATAAACCGCATAGCCGTAGACGGAGAGTAGAAAGAAAAAGGGCACCGAGGACAGGAACCCAAACAAAACAGTCTGTAGGGAGGCACGATGCTAGACCAACAGCCACCTCTCGCAGCTCAAGTAGGAAAAGAAAAAGCTGTTCAACTTACAAGTATTGTATCAGTACCTGCTGATTTATAGCTCGTTATCATGAGCCGCAGAGTTTAGAAGGAAGAAACGGGAGAAGAGCGCGTACAATCGCCAAACCCGGTCTTGCGAGAGTCAACTTTGCCAGAGCTTTTTACAGCTGCGAGACGAATACCTATCAGCGGCTCCAAGGAAATTTGTCCACTCGTTGGTCCAGTGCCTGCGTCCAGCATTGGCCCTTTTATATCGGTGGAGTTTGTGCCTCGACTCCGACACGCGCCAGGAGCAGTCAGCTTCGCCCCTCACGAAGCGTTGTACCAAAAGGTCTGCCCGAGCTCCCAAAGCTAGCGGCATTGTCAGATCGGCGAGGACCAGGCCCGCCAGATACATAAAACGAATTTGGACAAGAAGAAATACAGGTACCAGATTCCCTTCGTCCAAAGTTATTCCATTGAGACACAAGCGCAGATTCGTCGACGCACTCCTGAAGCTTAACACGCCCCGTCCCTGTGATGCTGCCGGAGATGTCACTACCTAGGTAAGTTACTCACTGAGCCCTCATTGCACAAGAAGAAGCAGCCTCATGCGGGGACAATCTATCGACAACACGCCAAAATTTGAAGCTATTTGGCAAGCAAGAGACACAGTTGACAGTGCACGACGCCTCCAGTAAGTATTGCCATTGGCTTGACCTCCTCTCCATACCCCTCCAAAAGTAAATTTCTATCCATTCTCGTTTTCTGTGTCGCCCAATTGAACATGGGCCCCCTCCCCTCCTGACCCCAAGGCATGCCCACATCGCGTGTTACAGAGGCGTAGCTCCATACACGTTTCACCACCGCCAATTCTGGGCCTTGGACGAAGACGCCTCCGAAACCAATATTGCGCTGCACCTTCCCCTGGTCATTTGCCCGCCTCATCTAGTAGCATCACACAGTTAGACATAAATATGTTCATTGAATCATAGACGAATCTCATCAATTTGGCACTTTCAATACTTGCAAATAAGATCGCTCCTGGGCCATTCACAGTCCGATTTCCATCTTGCCAGAGCTCCACTTGCTGGCGGCGCCAGTTGTAACAGCTCGGCGCGTAGTCGAAGCCTTCATTGGCCACTGTGGGTAGAAGGGATAGAAGGAAGATGTCTGATTTCTCATCTAGCTCACAGGAGGAGATCCATCCTATATATAGATATTCCTTCCAGAGTTCTTCTTGTGATTCAGTGCCTCCAGCACAAAGGAAGGCAAACACCCAGTGACTCCATTCACCACAGGTTGCAGCCACTGATACGTGACTCTAGGACAGCGACAGGTCCTTCAACGCTGTGCTTTGCCCAACGTACATTCTCCTGCTTAGTCCCTCCTCTATCGCAGCCTGCCGACGGAACGAGTACTGCGCTGAGAGAAGCAAATGACATCATTACGACCCACCTGCTGTTCGCTGGCCAAAGGCTTCATCATCTTCCTGTAGCGAGCCACCGCCTGCCATCAAGGATGACCAACAATAACTAGCATAACTGTTCACCATGTCAGAGATCTTTGCAGGTTAACACAAAAGCGTCGAATTGTTCTGAAAATATATTATTTCTTTTCAACGTCATCCTCCTCGGCCAAAATACATCATGCGCCTCTTGCTTAACCCCCCGCATGGATCATGCCGTCTTGAATCTACAATTGCACCTCTTGGCCGCAAAACTTTTGATTGACCGACATGGCTACTTAACATACTCGTCGATAGAATTACTGCACAACCTGGGAAGTGAAACCGTTAGTCCAAAGCTCCTTATAAATGCCACGTCTCACAGGCGCCAACATACCTTCTCTCGCAAGATGCCCAGCCACTGGGCAGCGCTGACGCTCTGGTCCGCGCGGTCCTCTACCAACAGTGTTTGCGCCCACAGTTTCAAACTAGGCTCGCCGTCCTCGCGCACAATGTACAGATGGGGCACCGTAATGCTGCCAACACCGAGGGAGCGGTGGTCTCTGCTCTTTTGAACAACGGCACGTACTCTCTCGTTGAAATCCCCTTCCAGTTCGGGCACGCGGCCCTTACCGACATGGATATTCGTGCGGTCATCGACGCCAAAGACATCGGCAACAAGCTGGGGGACGGCGTCGCGGCCGACCCAGAGAAACTGCGTCTGTCCATCATCAATCAGGTACAGGCCGTGGGAAGCCAGTCTCTCAGAGGTGAGATTCAGAGGCGGCGGCAGCACAATCTGGCCAGTTTCGCCATCCGTGACGCCGGCCGTGTCAGGCATATCGTGCAGCGAATACAAGCGGGGGTAAATGTAGCGCATCAGTAGAGGCACAGGCAGGGTGGAGAGCAGACAGAGTGCCGCAGATCGGATATCTGTGGGGATCTGCGCCGATTTGCGAAGACCGACATTCTTCATCAGACCGAGGAACAGAATGGGCAGGCCACGCAGATTGGCAGGGAACTGCAGACCACCGCCCATGCTGCCACCAGCTAGCTCTTTTCTGAAAGTCTGAAGAAGCTCTGTAACCTTGGCTTGCAGCGCGTCGCGCGCCGCGTCCAGGCCGCTGCTGAGGACTCTCTCGACCGCCTTGTGGGTAAAGTAGGTTGTGATGGCGCACTGATCAGCCGAAGCGTAAACATCCGACAGGTTAGTGGTCGTGGGCAGAGCGACGGTCAAGACGCGGATGCGACGCTCGCCGTTGCAAGTTGTGTGGAGAATGGCAGCCTGGAAGCAAACCACGTTCTTGGTCAGGTTCTCGTCAATCGCAACTTCGACGACATAGCACTGATCGCGGGGGAAAGCCGGGAAAGAGCAGAGGTCGGAGCTGCGATTAAAAAAGTTGCCATAGAATGTGTTCATGCGAAGGCCAGTGGTGGCACGCACACGGAGAACAGCCTCGAGACCAATCTCGGAAGAAAGATGATCGCTGAACTCGGAAGCAAACTTGAGCGCATCCTCGGGTCGGGAAGCGTGCCAGCCAGGATAGAACCAGGTCTGACCACCAGTGTACCTGGGAAGGTTGCTGAGTGAGGCAACGTCTTGGTATTGGGACGAAAACAAGAACATGTCAACAGAGACCTGATTCTTGGAGCACTCCACAGCAAAGCTCTTGTAGAAGCTGTTGCCAGTCTGTAGCAGCGCGCCCTCCTTGGACGTGCCGAGGACCTTCTTGTCTTCGCGCATCTCGAGCTTGCCAGCGCCGAGATTGGGTAGAGAAGCGGTCAGAACAATGATTTTTCCACCGAGAGAAGAGATGAGCTTATGACCGGCGCGTAGGGCAGGTCCCATACAGGAACTGTTGCTCTGGTTGTTCTGAAACATTTCGGGCAGCTTCTGCAGGAACTTCTCGACACTCTGGCGGGACTCGGACAGAGGCACGAGCAAATCGTGGGGGACAGGAAGAAAGGGCTCCTCCAGATCGCTGACAACAAGCATATTGGTCTCCGCATTCTCGTCCTCGTCCTTGGGGATGGAGAAGTAGTGCAGGCTTGCGTCGACAGCCATAAAACCAATGCGAGTGCGTCTGTCGGCGTTGGGGATGCGGTTGAGGCTGTCAAGGATCGTGCGCGCACTGGTGGCGAGTAGACCGCTGGAGATGGCGGCGTAGCTGACGTCAAAGAGGAACAGGTAGACTAGAGGCTGGGGAGGCCTGACCATGTATTCTTGGGGGGCAACAAATTCGACAACGGCGTGGTTCAGCTCAGGTCGCTGCCATCTGTCAACGGTCTTTTGAGTAGCAGAGTCCCAATCAAAAGCCTGAGGAACGTCATTGGTTAGGTTGCACATGTTGCAGCGCCATCGGTGGCCGTGGTCCATGAATGTGACGTATGGGTTGATGTAAGTCCTGCAGCGTCGGCAGCGAGAAATGACCTGGTCCTGAACAACAGGTACATTGTCTTCGTCATCATGGAGAGAGCCATACGGCTGGATAACGAGTGAGAGCGGTAGCT
This sequence comes from Beauveria caledonica, assembly GCA_030777785.1. NCBI lineage: Eukaryota > Fungi > Ascomycota > Sordariomycetes > Hypocreales > Cordycipitaceae > Beauveria > Beauveria caledonica. Next base: position 2,137 of record JAPFSE010000621.1, on the reverse strand, counting down.
TGGACTTTTTCAATAGCGAGTTGGTCGTGGGGACCGCATTGAGAGTTGAGCGAATGTATTTGGGAGGACAATTTGCTGTCTCGGAACGAGTAACGCTAGACTGCAAGGCAACCATTATTAGAATTTGAATGCGCAACCATGAATATGTGAGAGTTTACATTGGGAGGGAGATTAATCGGCGGCGGTGCCAGATCAAGCTCGGCGACATTGAAAGGCTGGCTCAACAGGTCCGAGGGGTAGAGCTGGTTGAGGGCAGCTGGGCGAGCCTGAGCCATTGGCATCGAAGGCGGTTGCTGGGCGCCCATGTTCATACCTGCTACGCCCTGTGTGATTCCAGCGACATCTTGCCCGCCTATCTGAGCGGCCTGGTCGGGGGCAGGATAGCCGCCATAGCCTTGTTGAGGAGCACCCGGCTGGGGAGCGCCGTACGTCTGGCCGTACTGATACCCGCCAGCAGCCTGCTGCTGTTGCTGCTGCTGCATGTCGGCCTGGGGGTAGCCGCCGTATTGGGGAGCAGGCGGCGCGGCGCCCGGCATCTGGCCACCAGCATTGGCACCGGTAGCGACGTCAAAGGCGCCAGCGGCATAGCCACGCTTCTTCTTCTTGGGCGCGGCGCCGGCAGCGCCAGCGTCGACTGGAGCATCGGGCTGCTGATGTTGCGGCTGGTCCTGGAATTGGCCGAAGCCGTCGCCTGCGGGGGCGGACATGATGGGGCGGGCGCGGAAGGTCTAGGTGGCCCCTCTGAGGTCGTCGAGGGCGAGGAGGAAGAGGAGGCGGTGGCGAGCGGGCTCGCGATGGTCCGTCAAGCAACCGAGTCGTGCGAGAAAAGGGGGCGATTTGCGAGGAAGAAGGGAAATAGGGACGAAAAAGGCGGACGCCGCTGTGGGAAAATGAGGTGGTGAAGTATCAACGCCGAATGCGAAGGCAGCGACGCAAGGTGGTTGAAGGGCTTCGGCGTTGGGAGTGGTGGCGGGACGTGCGTGGGAGCTCTCTCGAGTTGTTCTGCTGTGGTGTCCTTTTCCCAATCGAGCGGCTCATGTGGGGCTCATGTAGCCTCCAAGTAGACCGCAGCTAAGACAAGGAATAGTGAAATGATAGTATTAAACTTAAAATGCCACGATGAAAGAGTAAATTAATTTAAAAAATATTCTTTACTTTACTAAATCTAAAGTAGAGGCAGTGTACTGAGGGGTGTAGATTCAATCGTGCTCCGGCCACGGGATGTCATTGTAGCGACTTTGTGAATCAGAGCAATAGCAACGAGGCCCTCGGAGCCGGCTTTACTTTTTACCCCGCACAAGCTCCAAGATGACGGCGACGAAGCTGCTTAACTACAGATAGATGCTGTGTCGTCAGCTAGCGCTGCCAGCACGCATGTATTTTACGACTTGGAAAGCTCGGCAATCATCTTTGCCTGGTCAGGAGGAGGAAACTCGACAGATATATATCTCCGCTCTCGTTTCCGCAGAGCCAGCTTGCTGCTCAACTTGGCAGCTGCTATAATGAGCTGGCTCCTGGATTAACAGCCTTGTTTCATCACTCTGCTTAGCCGGCCCCCTTGGCCGGATCTACCCAAGGGCGGGTGACATGACCATCAAACGTCGTGCGCCGCTTATTATACATATGACAAGCTAGGTAACCTGCGATGTACTGTAACTGTTGCTGTGCCTTCCCAGGGGCACAAACAGGTTGTGCTCGCGGGTCAGCGCGCTACTGATCAGCTACGTGGCTAGAACTGGATAATACTAAACCTATAAAAAAAAATTTAGAATCTTTTACTCTTATTCTATTAATAAGCCTGATTTTTCTAGAATTTATTATCTCGTTCTTAGTTTCTATGGCTGACTTCGTAGTACATACATACTGTCCTTGCCCCCTGTTCTTGCGACACGCCCACATTCCTGACTGACACTGCCCACAAGAGGCAGCCAAGCAGCCAAGCAGCCAAGCCGCGCAGACCCCAGCAACTATTAAGGTATTTTGAACTGCGGCACGTGCGGTTCATTTTCACCCCACTCCCCTGCCGCCTCAACCCCCTGCTTACACCCAGAAAAACGGGCACCGCTCGACATCTAACAGTCGCGCGCGCATGCTGCACCGCCACAAGTACACGCGCCACGCACCCACCGCATTCGCT
>JAPFSE010000620.1:0-15931 GCA_030777785.1 Beauveria caledonica | reverse complement strand
AGAATTCCCCCCCCCCCCCCTCTCGGGCTTCCTATGCGCCTAAGGCTTATTGCGAGCTTTTCGTTGCTAAGCAGACTCTAGGCGCGGTATTATCCTCCTCCAATATTTCCACCTATATAGACTCCATCGTTAAGCCGACGTCGACAGCCCTACCCCGATTAGAATGCCCTGCCCTTGATCGCCAGCGATATGCGTCGTTGCAAGCGCCCGCCGACGCAGGTCGTGAAATACAGTATTACTTCGCCTTGGACTTGCGCAACTGTCTCTCGCTTCTTCCGCGTCTGATGGGAAGTTTGGTCCAGGTCATCAATTTCCTCGGCCCCAACAACTGTGCTCTGTCCATCGTCGAAGGCAATTCTCCTGATGGTACAGCCGACATTCTGAGTACCCTTAAGGGCAATTTTCAAGTGATGGGCGTCACCTATCACTTCAACACCTCGTCTCTTGACCCTTCGGCCGGAGACAGAATTGAAAAGCTGGCGGAATTGCGCAACATGGCTTTGCGGCCGCTGCTCAAGGAGGCGGACCGCGTCACAGATAACACCACTGTCGTTTTCCTCAACGACGTGGCAGCCTGCGCAGAGGACATTCTCGAGCTTGTCCATCAGCGCCGCAACCTCGGCGCGGATATGACATGCGGCATGGATTGGACCTACGTCGGCAGAGATCCTACGTTTTACGACGTCTGGGTTGCCAGGGGCATCAACGGCGATACCTTCTTCGATATCCCACCGGACGGAAATTGGAATTCCGCTTGGAACCTTTTCTGGAACGCACATGATACGCAAAGGAGGTATTCGCAACAGCGACCCTTCCAGGTCTTTGCGTGCTGGAATGGTGCTGCAGTGTTCTCCGCTAAGCCAATACTCGAGGGCCTGGAATTCCGTACGGCAAACACTAACGGGGGCGAGTGCACTCAAGGCGAACCGCAATTGTTCTGCAAGGACATGTGGTTCCGCGGCTATGGCAAAATTGCCGTTATTCCGACTGTAAACTTAGAGTACTCTGACGAGAGAGCAAAGCAGATCAAAGACCTAAAGGGCTATGTGTCGAAATTAGTTTCCGAGCAGGACCTAGCTAACGACGTATTTACATGGCAGCAAAGTCCCCCGGAGAAGGTCAAGTGCATGCCAGTATGGGAGAACCAGTTCTGGCAAAAGTGGGATGAGGGCTTGTCACGAAAGCCGTAGAAGACTACGCGACACAATTTAGCGTTGCATGGCTGGCGTGTGTTAAAAGTCGACAGTACAGACTAAATTGAATATTTTCTCACGTCACCATTTTTTTTTCTGTAAACCATTCGCGATTATGTGACCCTACCCACGAAATAATGTGGTGAAACAGGTGTGCCAAATTAGGCACCCTACCTATGTCAAGCAACCACTCCGCCTCGACGAGCGGCTATTCGTTCTGGTCATGGTGTCACCACCAACACATCAACATTTCATGACCCACCACAGCGCTTATTTTCCTTGTAGCACAAATAAAGTGTCGACTCGGCGTCGTCCAGTTCAACTCTCTATCTGGTCCATAATTGTTTTTTTTTTCCTTCGGGGCCAGGAACCATGTCCCACGATAAGAGCATTGCTCTCGTCAACAGGCAGCTTTTGGACATGCTTCTCGCGTACTTGGGGCGCACCAGACGCAGATTCAGCATCAGCTTCCTTGTCATAGTCGCCTTGATCTTGACATGGAATATCGGTTTCTATCCATCACTGGACTATTCACAGACAGAAACACCCCCGGGCAACTCAACAGAAATTACCAAGCAATCTACACAAACACGAATACAGACACCCTCACTGGCTAAAGTATCTATGCTTTACGGTCGAGAAGATCCGATCTGTGAACGAGGGCTCCAAAGTCACCGGCGACACTGTGATCGCTGGAACCATAAAATGCATATTTTACGGCAAGAGATATCGGCTGGTAGCTGGAGTAAGCCAAACTACCTTCTCTCTATTGTCCTGCAGGAACTGGCTAAGCCAGTAGAACAAAGACTAGATTGGCTTATGTATGTCACACTCCTATTAATATGTCCCATGATACTTATTTAGATATAGGTGGGTAGATGCAGACTCAATCATCCTTAACCCAGCTATACCCCCTACTATCTTCCTTCCACCAACCGATATTAGTGACATCCACTTTATCGCCTCAAGGGACCACAATGGGCTTAACAATGGAATAATTTTCTTGCGTGTGCATCCCTGGACGGTCAACATGCTTTTAGAAACGGTCGGCAATCCGCTTTTCCACCCCGAAATCGACCTTGGCTGGTCGGCCGACCAGACAAGCATGGCAAATGTCCTCACCAACGAGGAGGGCGGATTTGATGGCACGGGATATAAGCGGCATGGAATCTATATGCCAAGGATTTTGTTCAATGCATATCAATTCGGCCATGGATTTGAAGGAGATAAGGGGAATCTCCTGGTGCATCTCCCGGGGATGACATATACTGAGAAGTGGGAGCATATGGCTCGATGGTTAGACATTGTAGAGGGAGAAGGCAGTCAGGAGTGGGAAGTCAGTCTAGAAGAAAGTGGCTATGAGAACAAGACAGTCGCATTCTGGAATGTTGTTAGGGATGTAAAACGAGAGATCCAGGAGACGGAGAGCGCGATTGGAAGCATGGCGGAGACGGATACGGCGAAGCGGGATGCTGTCGACAAATTGAAGAAGGTGCTATGGGAGGAGGCTGATGATATGGATTTAATGAGAAGGAGGCTTAGCGAGCTAGTGAGTTTGAGATAGTTACCAGTGTTGCGGTTGCTTCTCCGGCGCTCTCCCTAGCACTCACCTCTAGGTCAATGCTCCGAGTTCGAGAATCTTGTTGGCGTCTTAAATCAGATGCGGTTCACACCTTATGTATAACAGTTCATATGCATTACTCTTATTTCTCAAGCTGCAGCTTTGCGGAAGTACGTGCCACTTTACGTCAACCGCCCGGCAATGGTGGCGGAGGGCATCTTGGAGGAGGGTTTGGAATCGTGGTGTAAGTGGTGGTGGAGGATGTCGTCGGAGAAGAAGTAGGTGACTCTGGCAGGCATGCTGGGAGATGTGGGATATAAATAAGAGAGGTGGGATGTAGAGAATAAGTTTTGAGGGATATAAATGAGGTAAAAAACTGGTTTGGGGCTGCGGTTGAACAATGCAGCGAATTATCTGTAGGGATCCGTGTAACCTCTCATTGGTTCAGAGACTTGAGCAATAGTATTTTTTATCTTGATTGGTGAGCAAAGTAGTGGTGAAGCTACCTCCAATAACTAAATACAATTAATACAAGAACAATGACAGCGCGGGAAGGCGAATCAGAAAACGGATGCGAGGACACCGACACAGGCATTACAGACCGCAAAGGATAAGCAAAAAGCGACACATCTCATCTTCCCCGCTCTGGCCGATTCATCCCCAGCAAATCTTGCGCATGCCGACTCCAGGTTCCGCCGCTCGCCGACGTAAACCCAGGCAGACTCGCTGCCTTTTTGACGACACCTAGTACACACGCTGCTGCAGGTGCGACCGGGCCCAACGCCAGAGGACCTACCGCAGCAATCCTGGCCCTCGTACCAGGCCCGCCGGGACGGGTGCTGATCTTGCGCGCAACCGGCTGGACGACGGGTTCAAACGGCACCATGACCTGCGGCGCCAGCCCCGCCGCGTCTTCCCGCCGAGCCGCCTTTTTGCCTCGTGACGCGGGGTTGGAGATGCGCGGCTTCCCGCCCTGGTTCGTCTCGCTGCCGCTAGACATGCTCTCTGCGAGTGGGAGTGCGAGGACGGTGGCCGCTGCTTCGAGTACTACATCTAGCTTCTTTTCTGGTTGATAAGATGTCGCAACTTCAGGCGCATTCGCTTCCGATTCATTGGATATCTCTGTGAGAGCAATCCCGGGCGCACTGAGAAGCTCTAATTTCGTTGGGTTGGCCTCTGCGGTAGTGGGTACGACTGCGTCGCTCAAGCTATCGGATCGTACGACTGCTTTGAGTGCTTCAACTGTGACCGCTGGACGAGAGGCTGGCCCGATTCGAATCGAATCGGCATGTTCTGCAACTACAGCAACAGCTTCAGATTGTACTGGCTCCGGCGGGCTGACTGCAGCAGTGACAGTTTCTTCTATCGGGGCGGCAGCGAGTAGTTCTGCCACTGCAGCTGATGTAACAGCAGGCTTTTCCTCGAGGCGTAGAGATTCTGCAGGTGCGGGTGGACTTGCTGACACACTTGCTGATTTTGGTGCCGCCTCGGCGTTTGCAGACGTAATTGGCACCTCACTACTGACGACAGGCGCTGGCGGCCCCCCAACCCGAAATGACGCCGAAGCAAACGCGCTCGGAATCAGCGTCTCGATGCCCTGCGGGAGGTATCCGATAATCTCTCTGCTTCGAATGCCTTTGCGCGGCAGCTTCGCAATCCGTGGGCCTTGCACCTTGGGAACCTCCTTGTCGTCCACAGTTTCCATGTCTTGTTCTTCAAAATCAAGTGCTTTTCTGCGCCCGGCAGCTCGTCATTTTCGGGGCTGTGACTCTTCCTCCTCGACTTCTTGCAGCTCAGCATCGGACTCTTTTCTGCGCTTCGCAACGAGTCGTCTTCGCGGCCGTGGCTCTTCTTCCGCTTCACTCGTCTCGTCCTCGTAGATTGTGCTCTTTGTTGCTTTTCGTCGCTGCAGACTCTTATTTGGTTTTTCTGGGCTCGCGGCTGGCTCCGGAGGCGGACTGTACGTTCTGCGTTTCTTGGCGCGTCGCTTGGAAGTTTGCGGCAGATCATCCTCGCTGCTTGATTGCGGCGGCGCAGGAGCCAGAATTCGCTCTACTGGGGCTGCTTCTAAAAGATAGTCAACAGGCGATGCTGAGCTCGGTATCGTCACCGCTTCTGGTGAACCTGGTCGTATCCGTTTCAGTGGCGCAGGAGTCGGGATCCGCTCCGTCGGCGCTGCGTCTAGAAGTTCATCAACAGGCGGTACCGAGCTCGGTATCGTCACCTTTTCTGGTGAAGCTGATGGTATCCGTTGTGGCACAGAAGCCGGGGGCGCTGGGGGAGGTGTATTGACGACTCTGTCGTCAGCGTCAACGTCTCTCGGGGCTGGTGGTTCTGGCAATGGCACGCTTGGTTCTCGCATCATGAGCAAGCCTCTCTTCTGTCTCGAACGTAATCGTAGCGTCGTTTTCTGCTCTTTCGGTTTTGGTTCTGTTCGTGCTGTCGCCGTCGGCTCTTCTAGTACCCTTTCTCGTGTCGTTTCCATACGATATGGTACTTCTTCCGTTGTACTTTGGCGCGGCGCTCCCTCTACTACGTCAGCCTGGTCTAACATTGTATCTGGTGACGGTGACCGCCGTGTTGCAACAGGCTTCTTCTTCTGTAGCTCTTGGAGTCGATCTTTCGTCTGTCGTGGTTGTCGCAACTGCAGTAATTCCTTCTTCGTCCGACTCTGAGAAGAATCCTCCACTATCATCGGCTCGTCCTCACCAGCCGCATCTTGTGTAGCAGGCCTAGTAGCTGCAGTCTGACGTTCTAGGTTTCGTATATCTGCTCTCTGCCTCTTTTGATAGTCTGGTTTCTGGCCCATTCCCTCGTCACTAACAATCGCTTCTACATTGCGATTGCCTGCCTCCTCTGCCTCCCGCATCACCAAGCGTGCACTGGCAATCGGATATCGAGTAATCGGCTGCAGAGTTGGGCGCTGCTTTTTCGCCGGCCTCGAAGGCGTAGTCTCTGCATCATCTTGCACGAATATTGGACTGCTCTGAACAGGTGTCTGTTCTTCCGCTTCTGCTTCTTCTTCTTCTTCTCCTTCCTCTTCTCGCTCCTCCTGTGCTGTCGACGAAGCTGCGGCCTGCGACAGCATTTTCTGCCGCAGCGCTCGCGCCTTGGCGGCCATCAGTTCTGGCCCCGGGCAAGACGATAAACTCAACGTGGTGCCAAACAAATTTCTCGCGAAGCCGGCTTTGCTCGGGGGCGACGGGCTGTTGCGTCGCTTCTTGGCCGGCGGTGGTCTCTCCGCCACAGTCGGCTGCGCATCAGCCGTCGGTCGCTTATTCTGGTGCAGCCCCTGTTGTCGGGCTTCAAACGGAGAGTGTGCCGGGATAGCCGCGCGGCCAATCGGCCCGGGGCTTTGCACGAGGGAGCTCAGCGGGAGATGCGGTCGCTGCGGCTGTGGTTGTGCCCCGCCCGCCGCCGAACTCCGGGGTGCCGGCCTCGTTTTCGCCGCTGCAATTTGGCGTCGCTTTTCCACCTCTCGGGCTCGTTTATCCAGAAGCTCAGTCAGATCCTGCTGCTTTTCGCCCGTGCAGTCTTCCACTTGGATGAGTGCCATGCCTCGATCCAGCGAGAGCTCGTCGCCCGGGGCCAGATCGCCCTCTTGGTCCCAGTGGGAGTCTCCCACAAAGTGGCCGCGGTCATCGTAAACGACGACCTTTTTGTTGAAGCTGTGGTATTTGAGCTTTCCGTCCTGCCATCGCTTCTGCTTGCGGCGCAGGTCGTGCGTAAACAGGCATATAAAGTCGTACACGGTCGCTGTGGACGGCGGGCCGTCGTTGGCCGCGGAGGGCGAGGCTTGGGGCTTCGCTACAGCATAGGACATTTTTTCTTGTGTTTCATGTCGAGGACAGTGAGATGTTTGATCGTGGGCAATTTGCCGGGGAGTTGTCGTGATGAATCAAGTGCTCAACCGCTTGGCGTGTCTGGCTTGACGCGTTAATGGATCACGCCCGACGCCAATCCACGTGATATGACCCGTACCCTGCAACAGTTGAGAATGCTTTTGACGTTTGCGGAGTGGTTTCTACTATATTGTTGTAAATGCGTAATTTTCGAATTTGCTCTTTTTCGATTTTTCTCAAGACTACATAGCAAGCCGTTGGAGAAAAATGTGGCAGTTAGAACATCCAGATCGCCTGTGATCAATCAGTCCGTGTCATGGCCCTAACTAGATTGATACTATTATCACCAAGCACTCTACTTTGACCATGTACGGATTTTCTTCTTGGCATAATAAGAAGTTTCGACTTCGAGAAGCATTATTTCAGACCTCACCAGAAAGCTCAGAGCTGTGCCTCAGGCATTATAGACCTCGAGGCTGAAGACGAAGACCGAAAACTCTTTGCTGATTCTAATCAATTCCTCTTGTTTGTTTCTGTTGAGAGTCTCCGTTCTAGCGTGCACAAGAATGTCAGCCCTTTGATCTCTATGAAGACTGCATTGGGATACTTGGATTGATTCTTCGTTGCATAGTGTGTTAGTGGTGTAGATTGCTAAACCGTCGTTGCTGACTAGCTCGTACATGATCGCGTCATCAGCGATGCAGTGTCAAAGATGACTACAACCATCGCTTATTAAGTCAACAAAATTGAGAAAATAGAGAAAATTACCATTAAATCAAAATGAAACCAACAATTCCACTGCAATAAGTACACGATGTAAACTAGTCGGCGCCGTCGGGGACGGAGTTTCGGAGCAGGATCACCCTTGGCGCTGCGACCGACGGACCCATAGGTAGCCGAGGCCTACTCTCCGCGCCCGTATATAACATCTCCTTGGCCTCTCATCGCCACCCGTACTGTGCACAATCTGTCCATCAACAAATTCCATCAAGAAAATCCCCACCATGCCTTCTGCTCTCGAGATTTCCGCCGGCGCCTGGCTGCTCGTCTCGCTCGGCCACACTGTATGTCCCGCGTCTTGCGCTGCGGAGGAGGAGCCTCACCCGCGATGAGCCATCAACGTGCTAACAAACGGCGCTTTGCGCAGGTCAACGGCCGAGACTGGCAGTCACACGCTTCCATCAAGACCCTGCCCCAGGAGCAAAAGACTTGCGCCCGCTTAGGATGGTACCAGGGCAGCGGCTTTCTCTTCATTGCCTGTAAGCGCGACTCTCCAAAGCTGGCTACGGCGCTCATGACTGACACTGATCATGCAGCTCTTCTCAACTACTACTGGTCCAAGAATCCAGCTGTCCTCCAGGACCCGATTCAAAAGGCTGTTGCTGGTGCATTCAGCGCCATTCTCGGCGTCAGCTCCGTCATCTATGCTGCCAACGGCGTCACCAGCAACTCTGTTGCGACTGCTCTTATCTCTGCTCTCCAGGCTTATGCTGCTTTCAAGGCCAACTAAACGCTACTCGTCGCTTAACGATACATCGTCATCGCTATTAGAAGCAACAAGATGTGTGCGATACGTATCGTGAGGGCGAATTTAAGTATTATTCTTATCAGATAATTATGGCCATCTCAGTGGATACATCAAGGCACTTGTGAAAATACAGAGTACGAAAGTGAGTCTGCCAGCCATTTTAGGCTAATTAGAAGCCTATGGTCAAGGCGAGTAATCTGTTCTAATAAAGGCTTTCATACTAGCTATTTTCTCCTCTGAAGGCCAAATCACAATGTTCCTTCAAGAATATGATGAAAATAGTAGTTTATTACTCGGGCGTAATTCCTCGTTGGCTTCTGCTGGTAGCCTTGTTCTGTCTCTATTTTAACCTGATGAATTTCAACGTTGATATTGACATAACCATGCTATCTCTATGTGTACATGTTCCTTGCCAATATAGAGAGAACCGAATTTGTAGCGGACAGCTCCCCTGGATAGCCACGTTTTTCAGCACCGAAGTGATTCAGAATTTGGTCTCGCCCGCATCTCGCTTTTCTGGCAAACGTCGTTTGGCAGGTCGGCTTACATTGAGGTCTTCCACTGTGCCTTCCGACTCGTCACTTGTTTGTGAGCCCGTTGCAGCAGTCTCCTGGCTTGTCACAACCGTTGAAGCTACAGAAGAACTTGCTTCCGAGACCCTAGCACGATGCTCTTCTGCAACAGCATTGGCGTGTTCAATCGCCTCATCCCTCTTGCCCTTTGCCCAGTCCCGCCCATTTCGGTAGGCGGCAGCACCCATGCGGAAAGACTCCACATCGCTCGTCAACGCATATGCACTGAGTTGAGTCGTAACGTAGCCAGGTAGACCTCCCTTGTCAGTGGTTGGAATTGGCTGACTGGCATACATCTTGAGCACCCCGCTCTGGTACACAGACGTCAGAGTGTACGCCTTATTGTCAAACGTCGGTTTTGGTGCCTTATATGACTGCAGGCTGTCTATGCCACGCGCACCGAGAATGGAATCGTACCAAGCCTGTCGAAGAGCCACAGCTGGAATTCCTTCGGGACCCTTGACCTGCAAGAAACAATTGGGAGCGATAGGAAGGTCATGCTGGGTAGAAGGCACAATAAGCCCGTTCAACTCCTCACGGACACTTCGTTTGAGTTTCTCCGGTCGGGCGCCGTAGTATCTGTCGGGGTTTCCCGGCACAAGCGTCCCATCTGTCAACTGGTCCAAGTTTGTAAAAGGTATTTCGCCAGCGATACACCTGTTGTCCTCGCCCTTCCCTTCAATGATTGGTATGACGTTGACAGCAACATCTCTCTCCTTGCGCGCGTGTACATCAGCGCGCTTGAATTTCTGGAAATCCTCTACTGTGAATCTTGATGGAGAGAGTGATGCTCTTCTTCGCGATAGAGCATGCATAATCTCATCCATGTTTTCCGGTGCCGGTGCCATTGTTCCATCTGGATATTCGTATCCATCAGGCAGAATGTTGTGATCGATCAGGTGCTGCTCAAAAGCACGATCATACGGCCCAGTACTCTTTGTGCTTCTCGTCCTCGAGGTTTGGGACGATCGCGATCCCAGCTCGCGCGATGACGACTGTGGCCCCCGTTTTCGACGACCGAGGGAGCTCATCTGTGGCAGCTTTGAACGTCAGCAGATATGCAATATCAAATAGGGCGTATATACCCCCACAATGTCCAGTAAATCAGGCCCTCCGTGGCGGGCAAAGCGCTTGATCTCAGGAGAACCTCTTGAGCAATAAGGTGTGGCTGCAGCTCGGGCTGCTGAGGGATTGCTGGGACGGCTTTGGCTGCGATACAAAGCTTCGTCAATTGCGAAATTCCTGTTGTTCAATTCTTGCAACGCAGCGCGTGTCAGAGGAATTGTTGAAAGATTATCCCAAAATCGAGCTGGTCGTGAAAAAGAGGAGCACCTTTTGCTAGGCGCCTGCTCTGACTCCGTTTCGGCATCGACCCAAGTATGGCTCCTCTTTCGTGCTTGCGGCGCCTGCTGAGTTTGCATCGCCCATTGAGTAGCCCCTCAGAACCAAACTGAGCTTTTTACTTGATCACCTGCAAGCCGGCTTGTCGCAGGATGATAGTTGGTTGAACATTTGTCGCCTGTGTGATTGGCGGGGGGCATGGCCGGTCTCAGGGACCTCGACTAGCGCCGGCGGCTCGGCCTGGGTGCTTTCACGTGACGGTCGGACCGGGGCCAAGATGAGCGCGTAGGCAGCAAAAGTAAGAAATCATCCGGTCTAGCGATATCCAGGTTTATTATTCGTAGCTACATACATAGCCACCAGAAAACAGTCACTCGAGCTTCTGTTGACTCTTTCTCTCCGCACTTGAATCTTGCCCCCTGTACCATGAGGCTTCTGAGTCACCCACCAACGGCCCACTGTATCGACTGCGTTGGCCGCTATGCACAACATCCATGGAGCCATCAATGAAGAAAGAGGTTGCAGCCGTCGTTACTTAAGATGGCGCCGCCAAATCCAGCCTTCAAAATGTTGCTCGACAAATAATGACTGTTCAAAAAGAATCAATCAACTCAGCTCAGTATGGACGCCTTGTCAGATATGGCGTCGTTGCGCCTCGACAGTTCCGCCAGGCTAGACACTGTGCCCATCGGCGTTTTGCGCATCATCTTCCAGCATCTCAACACAGCCCAGAGCCTGGGACGGCTGGCAAGGACATCAAAAAGCCTCAAAGAGATTGTTGAGCACCACGGGTGGAACGTCTTTGTGCGTAGCCATTATGGATACCTCGACTTGCCACCTGGGAATTGGAAGACGGTTGCCAAGCGCCTGACCTGGCAGACCCGAGCGTGGGAACGGAGAGCTCTGTTGCTTTCGTCGCTAGTTTCATCGAGAAAGTTGGCATCGCGCAGCAATAGCGGTCGAGGGTCGCGTGGCGGGCGCCGCGCTCGTCCCGCCCAGACTTTTCCACCGAGCCTCTTTGTGGATGCTGCTTCCCACATGAAAGGAAAGAATGAGGAGGAGCTGGTTGTATGGGGTATTGGAGAAGACGTGGTCGTGCGATGGCGAGAGCTACGCTTTGCAGCACCAAAGAAGGAGAATTGGACCAATCTCAATGGTCAGCTTTCAGGATTCAAGGCTGGCCAGGACGACGTCTCAGCGCTGGCTCTCGTCAAGAATGCCGACGTTAGCAAGACTCTGATGATGCTCGTAGGCAGAGCTAGCGGATACTTGCAACTGCAATCAACACATCACACAGATATGGGGAGAACAATTGCTTGGCTGCAGCCAAAGGCTACCAACGATGAAGAATCTGGAGGCCAGAACGACATTCAGCATATCAATGTCAATGCACCAGGATTATCTGCTGTGGCTGCTACCAAAGACAGCTTACTTTTTTACCCACTACCCGAGCAATGGCCTGACCCAGCAGACTTGGAGTTGGATGAAAATGGGAATCCGGCTGAATACGTCATTCAGCCTACTGAGAGATATGACATGAAAAATGTTCAAGGATCCTCGAACTTTCGACAAATTCGCCAAGTTCGTCACATGCACAACGGAGATGTTGCTCTTTCGCTCAGCGGCACGGCGGAGCCTCTGCGTTTTCTCTCCAGAACGCCTACCGGTGCAGTTGTCACTAATGTGGCGAAAATGCGAGCGTCGTCACGATGCGTCGACTCATACCTCTACACCGATCGACGAATGCAGACATCGAGATGCGTGTTACCTCTCGACGCGGCTTCTGTCCCCGGCGGCTCTCCGTATACGGTACTCAGCTCGTACGATGACGGTACCATCAGACTACAAGACATGCGCACACCGTCTGCAATCGACACCATCTACCAAGACCACTTTGAGCTCACCACACCCAATGGTCCACTAATGGCAGATGGCACGCAACGATTTATCGCAGGAAGTGCCCGTACGTCGGTGATTAAGATTTTCGATTACCGATGGCCCAGGAGCTACTATTATACCGATGCAGTACCCTGCAGCAGTTCTCCACTCGGCCCGGCTCCCAAACCTCTGACATGGACCGCCTCGCCGTTGAGTACACAGCGAGAACGATGCTGCTACATGTCTGGCAGGGAGTGTGCTCGCCACATGCTGGCCAAGACGGACTTTTACAGGCCGAACTGTAACATCTACCTGCCCAACATTTACCAGGATGCATCCCCTGTGTATTCCTTGGCCAGAGCGTCGTCGAGCTCCCCCAGCATCTACGCGGGCCTGTCCGGCGAGCTTGTCATCATGAGTCTGCGCGATCAGGTTGCAGCCGAGAAGGAAACGTTTTTCATGCAGAAACGGAATAGAAAATCGATGGCTGGATATTCATATCATGAATCTCTGACTAGCCTTGTCGAGACTGGGGATGGCATTGCATTAAAGGATATCAGCGAGAGTCAACGAGTACCTGCTGTCCGCAAGCACGGGCGGGACCCGGCTCAAGTGGCATCACAAGAATTTGGCCGCTTAGACGAGTGGCTCATGTAAGGCCTGGAATTTTGGAATAGAAGATACTACATTACGGCAGAAAAGGCGCCAAGGAAGAGGAATATACGACATATAAATTTGACTTTGGACACAGAAAACATCTTGACCCCCTACATTATCTTCACCCACTCATCTGGCAGCACCTATAGCTGTGCGCGTAGAAGGCAGATGAAGAATCTTGGTAATGGGCTCAATATTTCCCGCATACGTCTGCCACAACAAGATCGCAGTCGCTGTAGTCGAATGGTAATGACCAAGCGACTCGGAGGATTCGACCAAGGCGTCAGACAACGGATCAGACACTACAAGGGTGCGCATCTGTGTCGTGACTTGGCCATCACGAGCGTCATCTTTCCCCTCTTCCGCCAACCGATCGTCTCCGACACTTATGTTGCGCGGAAAGCTGCCGTCTACAGTTCCCTCTCATCTGCAATCACCCCCGCCAGCCATCCTGCCTCGCAGCTACGTTCCCAACGGATCGAAATTAGCTCTTTAGACGTGGCGTGCGCCAACTCTCGGGCGCCGGTATTTGGGTTGTCGTCTTCTATCATGGGCGCAGGAAGTAGAAGCCGGAGAGAGAGCGCAGCAGTCCATCCCACTTTCGAGTTCTGCTGGTCAGCCTATTTTGGTGGATCTTACCAATGCCCGGGAAAGTTGGTGCCTACTGTTCGATGAATCAAGGTGGGCAGAGATGATGATGTAGTGCAGAAGTCTTCTCCACTTGGCAGAAAAGAAGCGCATTAGAGTATCGAATCATCGACTAGCCACCGGCAGCAAGTATCCCACAGCAGCAATCGTAATAATCAGCGGGATCTGGGGTCGGTAACTAAGTGGGGGATCGATCTCCGCTGGCATTACGACTGGACTACCATCAGGCTTTAATTACTACACGAGTCAAGCAAGCCGTCATCTAGTGTATTAGGTGAGATGGGATCAAGTTCGTGTAGATCCATGTAAAGCAACTTGTATCAGCAAGACTAGGCAGCCGGAGGCCCCGTTGCGAGATTATGGGTTAATTAGATCATCATGCAAAATCGATGTCGCTAACAATAAAACACTACTCGTAGGGTATATATCCTCATAACTTCAAACGAAGCATCTCTCTTGTGCCTCACGCTGCGCCGCTACCTCCCGCTGGCTTGTTGTGTTCGTAAAGAACTGTGACTTCTGTCGTTCTCTGGATAATCATTCGATCTGTTTCATCCGTTTGAGTTGACGCACTATCATCCATTGCTCTGTTCGTGGCTCGGCGAGGCAAGTTTATGCAGCTGTGGTAAAGGCGCCCTCTGTCATCGTCGCTGTCGTCGCGTCCCTTGCGCGTGACAGCTCTGCCGGGCTTAGCAGTGATCGATCGCTCCGCCGAGCCCTGATCCGGCCGCCAGTTGGCGGAATCAGCAGAACCCTCCGGCAGGCGTTTGACGCGATGGAACATTTTGAGCTTGCAGCCGGACTCGCCGAGGTCGGCGCTACGTCCGAGTACACCACCGAGGCTGCCGTAGGCTAACATGGGCTGGCGAAAGACGGCGAGGAAGGGCTTGAGCGCCGTGATGGACGTGGCCACAATGGAGAACTGCAGTGCGGCGGCGGTGTAGATGGCGGCTATTATGCTCGATTCGTTGAGGTCGTCGTTGTTGCTCGGGGCAAGGTAGTAGAGGCGCATGATGACGATGGGTAGAAGTCTGCAAGACGGTTAGCCACTGAAGCGTTCAATGCGCTTTTAAGGACAGTTTACAGAAGACGGAAGCCAAATGCAGCGATGATGAGGCTGCGTTTACTCAGCTGCATTTGCAGTGACCAAACAAGCTGAATGATCAGCGCCCAAAGCGCAATCTCAACGATCAATCCGCCGACTTCAACAGCAAGCCACCTCAGAAACATGATGCGTTTCCCATCGACCGCTGACCATGGACTAGAGAATGGGGGTCGTATAGCGATTATGAAAAGGCACAGAACTGCCCAGGTACCAGAGAGCCAGGCCAGCATCCTTGCTGGGCGTGCATGGGGTCCATGTTGCGCGACCTGCTCAACTAGCAAGGCTGATGCGACTCTTGTAAGGCCAACAGATACTATGTAGAAGAGCTGCCCTATATATATGCGCTGTCGCAGAATGTCAGTAATGGAGGTACCCTTCTCGTCTCCAACGAGTCCGGTTCATACCTTGTTGATGCTGTCTAGAGCATCTGCCGACAGGCTGTCTCTTCGCTTGCCGTAGCCTTTGCGAACAGCACTGTGCATGAGGCCTTGCCAAACTACTGATAAAACCTACAAGTGGTCAGGAAATTCTCGTCTGATTCGCGTTTCGTAAGGAGGACATTGTCGCTTACTAGGGCGCCTGTCACGGCCCAGTCGTCTGCTCCAATCGTCTTGATGCGCAGTTTCGCCCATAACCGAACCCCATAGAACATGATTGCCCAGCTGAGAAATATAATCATGGCCAGAGTGAGCCATGGTCCATGATCATCGTTCGCCATGGCCAACAGACGCCGGAAGCTGCAGTGACTGCCGAAAGAAAAAGCGTCGCACGACCTGGACTGGCAGGCTCAATGCCCTGTAGCACCCAAAGTGAGAGCCCAGCCGCGGGAGAAGCATCAGACAGAAAGACTGAAACTCTGGCGCGAAGCAAAGAAGAGAGACGAGCCGTATGGGTTTTGATCGAACCCATCTGTCATACGAGATTTGTGATTTGCGACGCCACTCTGTTGTATCCAAGCCCCCCCGACAAACCACCCTCCCAAATGAATCTATGACTTGTTTATTTTTCTTCCCACATGTTGCACAAGAGTATGCGCGGGCCAGGTGTTGCTCAAGAGGCCAGCGCCATTGTGGTCAGTTGAGAGGCACCCGCCAGCATGATGCTGCACAAACCAACAACGGGTGGCGTTGTGCTTGCTAGGTTGCCGTGTGAACCGGTTACAGTTCGACTGCCTTTATTACAGGTACTTATGGCCATGTTTGCCTTTTAACTTTGCATGTCTTGCCTCTCCGATTTTCTGCCAACTCCAGCATGACAAATGTGCCATTTCGAGGCTATCTATGCCATGCCACCAGGTGTGGAAGCACGTTGTACAGCGAAGATCTTGCATCGCCTTGCTATCCGTCTTTTTCAGGTGAGCGTCCCGCAAGTGAGCGATCGGCAATCTAAATCCTTGGCTCGTATTTACTGGAGATGCCCTAAATTCCGGGGTTTGCGGCCGTCGCGGCTGCTGCCGAGCTTGTTGTTTGTCCCCTGCATGAGCGAGCTACTTATTGGGGCCGACTCGGGGGACCAGCTCAACCTTGGTCGAACAAAGCTCAACCTTGGTCGAAGTGGGGCAGAAAACGGCAGAAAAATGATGCTCGATTGCAGATGCGTTACAGCT
>JAPFSE010000619.1:0-14485 GCA_030777785.1 Beauveria caledonica | reverse complement strand
TCTTCTCCTTCTTCTTCTCCTTCTTCTTCTTCTTCTTGGCCACCTCCTCGTAAACGCCCCTTTAATCCATTTTAATTGCTTGCCTTGCCTACTCTGTACATGTGCAGTAAAAGAATCCCTCCTCTCTTCTTCTTCTTCTTCTTGCCCGTCCCCTGCGATCCAATCATCATTAAGAAAAGTAGACGGTACAATCTTGTACCGAGACAATTTTTTTAGAAGAAAAAGAAGAGCGACGATGCTTTCCCAGGATGCATTTTGCAAACATGCTGAAAAAAAAAAAGGCAGTTGCCGCCTTTAACACCTGTCAAGGTCACAGCCACCCAAAAAAAAAAAGGACCAGTTCCAAAAGTACACGGTACATCATCTGTCACTTTTCCTAACCAAAGGTCATGGCCAAAGAGTGTGATACGTCAAAAGGTCCAATCCGGAGAGGAGGAGACAAGCTCGAGGCAGCAGCAGCAGCGTGTCAAAAGAGGTCACCGAAGAGAGCGAGTAGCATCAGACACGGCACTCCCTCCGTGCTGTACATGCAAACATAATGAGGAACGAGGAGAGTACGCTGGCTCCGGAAAAGAAAGAAAAAGGCCAACAATGCCACGCACTGTAGCCATGTTGGTCAAGCGATGAGGACACAAAAATGTTCATGTACAGCATCCCGAAAGGGTATGGGGAGAATACGTCCGCAGTCCTAGAATGCACACCGCAAATGTAATGGTATCAAAGTTCAACGAGAGTCAAAGCAGTAACAAGGGTTCGGGCCCTCGGGCGGGACATCATCACCAAGGCGCACGCGTCAAGTCATATGGGCACACGACAAAAAGACAGGCAAAGCGCTTTCACGAAAACGCTCATTTCGGCGGCGCTCCAGCCGAGGGGGTGCCTTCCCCTCCGCCTTGCTGCTGTTGCTGGTACATCAAGGACTGGTACCAAAGGGCCACGTAGTTTTGATAGCCGCCGTCTGCAGTCCCTGTTAGTAATCACTGGCGAGGTCGGCACCGATCAGGCTGGCATATGATTTCAACTTACACTGCGCATATGGATCAGAGGCATCACCTGAGGCGCCTTGCGGCGGTGCGTTAGTAGACGAGGCCTGCGAGTAATTGTTTCCACGGTCGCCGTGTCCGCGGTCGTGATGGCCTCCTCGGCCTCCGCCGTCGTGGCGATCGCGACCGCCCCTGCCGCCACCTCCGGCATTCTTTTGTTTCTATCGACCAATTAGTGATTTGATGCAATAGCAGTAAGCGGGCGGGCCAGGAATCTCAACATACCATTGCTTCGACCTTTTCGTCAATAAGCTGCTTGGCGCGTTCGATGCTTTCTGGCGCGCCAATCAGCGAAATCTCACGCTGCACCTCGCCCGGACCAGACGACGGCGCGACGTTAATCTTGCACTCGGCCTGGGCCTGAATCTCGCGAATCGTCTCACCGCCCTTGCCGATAATCATGCCGACCGCGTCAGACGGGACGTAGATGGCGTCGGTCACTTTGCCCGGCCCGTCGTAGGGGTTGTTGTGCTGGAAGTGGTTATCGCGAGACTGACCGCCGCCGCCGCCGCCGCGTGACATGGGGGGGGGCTTGCTGCCACCGGCTGGTCCCCCTTGGGGAGCATCGGCGCGGCTATCGCTGTCGACGATTTCAAGAATGGATTCCTTGGCGCGAGCTGTGGCCAGCGGCGTGCCAATGAGATTGACAGGTCGGAGGCCGTTGACGCTTTTGGACTCGTGCACAATATTGATGTGGCAGCCTGAGCGCTCCTGCAAATCGCGGATCGTCTCGCCACCGCGGCCAATAATGAGGCCGACAGTACGATCTGGAACCATGATTTGCATGTGGTCCTCGCCGTCGCGCAGGCCACCAGCCGCACCCTGGCTAGGCTTTTCCTCGGCACGGTTCAGCGCACCCATGCCGCTGTCTTCAATGATACGGTTGATAGCATCCTTGACCTCGGCGCGGCGCGGAGCGGGACCAGTGATTCTGCACTGGCGGAAAGGACCACCATCGGCAGGGGAAAGGAATTGTACGCGGCAGTTCGATTCGCCTTCAATTCTGCGCAAGTTCTCGCCGTTGCGGCCAATGATAAGACCGACAAGGCTTGACTCGATCTGAATGGTCTCGAAATTCTCGTCGCCGCCTCCTCCAGAGCGGAGAGGCGATCGATCGCGGCCCTTGCCGCCACGAGGAGAGTGTCTACCCCGCGAGGGCGGAGACCAAGATCGGTCTCGGCCGTGATCGCGACCGTGACCGCCACGGCGGTCGTTGTGATTGTCGCGTTGAGGTGACCTCGATCGCGGGCGTCCGTATGACGGGTCAGAGTCTCGAGATTCGGCACCATAGACGAGGGGTTGGTCGTAGGAGGCGACGCCTTTCGCAGCCGCAAATGCACGTGCTTTAGAAAGCACGTCGTCGAAGCTCATGGTGCCCGAGTTCACCGGGCGGATGGCACTAAGGTCGACGCTCCCAGAGGCCGCAGGCGCAGGCAGGCCCTGCTGAGGAGGAGCGCCATAGCCAGCACCACCAGGAGGGGTGCTTCGGTAGTCGGTTTGGGGCGCGCCTGGCGGGGGGGCATATTGACCTGGAGCGACTGGAGGGGTCTGTGTAGGTGTGGCACCGGCTGGTCGTTGAGAGGCTAAAGCGATAAGAGAAAAATCACGGTCAGCATGAGAAAAGGCGCTTTGGCGCATCGAGGTAGTCTCACCAAGGGCCGCGAGGATGCTCTGAATGTCAGGCTGAGGTTCAGCCATTATTGTGATGCGAACAGGAGGCGTATCAAGCGATGCGGAGAGAAGGAGAGGGGTGAGGCACGATTGAGGTAAGTTGGGCGGCAAATGAGCAGCAAGCTAGTAAGAAGTTGTACGACGGAGGCAGATGTCATACAAAAGATCACACAGCAGCAGAGGTCAATGATTGGCCGCGAGCACTGGGCACCTTGGGATATACAGCGGACGGCGAACAAACGAGTAAACAGGCGTTGGATCACGCGAGAAATCTAGTCATATACGTCCAAACAAAGGTAGAGGGCTGGATTGTCAAACACGACTTCAACCAAGAAAGACTGGCCAGGTAGGGCATGTACTAATCGTGCGCAGGGATGCGATGAGTCGGTCAGGGTGAAAAAAAAACGGTTGGTTTCGTCAGATACAACGCCGGCGATTCGGGCAGGCGCCTCGCGATGCGGAGAAAAGGTATTCGGATCGTTGATGTGATTGAACAAGATGAAGTTGTGCAGGGCAAGAGGGCTGCGACTGGGGCTATTGTCGTGGGGTGATGTGATGGGTTTTTCGATACAGAAAAATGGCAATGTGACCGCTCTCGGAAGAACATTGTGCCGTGGAAGCTTAAGTCTGGGCGGGCTTGGCGGGCTGCGGTTGCTACTTATAGTAAGTACTCTCTGCAGGGCAAGTCAATGAAATGGTACATTGTCTTTGTTGAAGGCTGTTCATACCGTGCGCCAGTCTTGATGCAGGCAAGTATGTGCTCTGCAGACGAATGACGGCTTACTGTGACTGGCTAAACTAAAATGACCAGAAATGTCAGCCATCAAGTTTTTCTAGTTATTTTCCTCGTGAGTATCACAGAACCAGCGGTCAGAACTCTGGCCGCTGTTGCCATATCCTCGCAATACACCTGGATATTCTTTATAACAACACCTTGCTTTCCAGGTTTATTAGTTGCAGCATACCGCATTTGCGAGACGGGCCGTTTTGCAAATGTCTCACGTCGCCTCTGAGCCAATCAGCGCAACATGCGGGCTCCCCACACCCAGCGAGTTGAAGCAGAAAACCGTCGCCATCATGTAGTCTCGGTCTCTTTGAGTATGTCAATGTAGGTGGTCGCCTGGATTTTGACTTGAACAACAATAGTGTGATGGTGCTTGTTACGAGTTAATTGGACTTGTCTGCCGGGACTGGAGGCGGTATCCATTCGTACCAGGTGATGGCAAGTGGAATGCTCTCTTGACAGGACATGTGAAATAAATGAAATCTGCAATTACCAGCTGGTTCCAATTCTCTCACAGAGTTTTGTCCACGCTGCTCTGGACAACTAGCCAATGAGTGGCTCCTGCCCGGCACGAGAGAGCAAGAATGGCCGTCGTCCACGGCCGGGTCGCGATGGACACTCATGATGGGACATTAAAAAAAGACATATCGGATATGGATTCTTGTACAAATTCTAAGTCCTGCCATACCTCTTCTGCAGCCCTACTTTTAATAGCCCTATAAACCCCAAGGTGCTCTCGTCGCCACCCGACAGTCTTCACCCCCAATATCAGACAGCGTCCTCTGCCCCCTGCTCCCTGAAACCGTCTTCTTGTCCGACTCACAGCCTCGATTTGCTTTGTCTAATTGGACAAGCCGCATAATTGACACGGGCTGCCGCAATGTGTACTCACATAATCCTTGAATACAAGTGCAAGCACCGGTTGTCGCGGGGCACCGCCATGTGTAACCTCAGGGGTTGCATGGAGCGCAAAGAAGATAAACTACAAAGCATGGAAATTTGCTCGCGATGTGAGGACAAGCAGAAGTGCAAGTCGGCGCGCTGGTGCGAGGAGGGATGCTGTGCTGATGGGTGTTGCTGTTGCTGTTGCGTTGTCATGTAATGCGACCAACCCTGGTAAGCGAAATTGCAATGAAGGTCGGGGTGGTGGCTAATGGAGATAACAGTCGGGGACAAGTCCTATAAATGATATATGGCGAGGGAAACGACAGATTATGTATGATATTTTGTATGATTTCTTTTATTTCCAAGCACGGTGTTACTAGCGACGGACGGAAGCGATGGACGAAAGCGACAGACGACAGCGATGAGATGGTCAAGAACGGGTATAACAATGCGCCACATGCTGGTTTTAAGGGCCGCAAGCTACATAGTTGGTTGCCTGGAAATGCATAAAACTTGTCATGTCATTTGCCGACGTTACTGGTGTTGAAGAATCCAGGTACCTCTGGGCTGCATAAAATGAATGCCACTGGGTGGTGATAACAAGCCACGGCGGGGGTACTGGAGCTTGGAGTGGCGGCGCACGGCAGTGAGGCAACTAGGGCATTTTTCAGGGCTATGATTCGGGTTGTTAAAGTGAGAGTGAATGAGGCAAATATTTTTCTTTCTGAAGAGAATGGAATGATGGAAGGAGGGCATGTTGATATGTGCATGTTTACCCCAGTAGTTCATGGCTGTACGGAATAAATAGTGGTTGGCATGCAGCTGGTTGAGTTGTGGCAGCGCGGGGCCCAGCCAGGGCTGAGTGGCGGCTCATGGATGACACCAGTGGTCGAGTCAGGCTGGCTCTTTGCATTGACGAGGCTGGTCGGCACCTTCTTGAGCATGAGCTAACATGGTTGCGTGGTTGCGTGTGCGTGGCTAGCGACAAACACCTATTATTATATTGGTACATGTGATGCGCGTTAATTGACGTTGCTGCGACGTCGCTAGTGAAGCCTTCCTTGTTGGGGGTCGAACTAGCGGGTTCCAGGGTCATTCTCCAGGCACCAGTTGGCGCTAAAAGCAACCTCCGCGGGAGGCGTGTTTTCTGGCATGCCTCGAAGCAGGTTTTCGTAAATGGATTCTTGTCCTGGGTTAGGCCTACTTCAATGAGTGTGCGCTCATCTTACTTACCATGTACCGATAATGTCTAAAGTCTACCAAACATGTCAGCAAGTATGATTTCCCTCCAACATTCTCGCGTGCAACCATGTCAGGAACCACCCCCCCCTCCGGTGTACAAGGTAATAGTTAGCGGTAGCAGGCACTAAAAGAGGCCAAAATCCCCTCTCCGACTGCCAAAAAATGAACATCCCCCCACTCCTCCACCAGCGCTTCCCCATTGCCCACTTCAGTTGACACGGTTTGACTACCCTTTCCCGTTCGTTCCCCCAAACTCACCCCAGCCGCTCACCCCCAGCACTCCCCGGCACTGGCCCGTCTGGTCTTGGCCTGCGCCATGCCTCAACACACACTAACGCCAACTAGCCCGTTATCTGGACCATCCCAGCCAACTCCAGCCAAGCCATGCCACGCGGGCGCTTCTCTTCATGTCCTGCGCCTCCAACCTGCTGCTCGCTTCTTGCCTTTGACATCCTAGCTCCTCGATTATCCATGATCAGAGTCCCCAGAGTCCCCGGTTGCTCGTCTCTCTCGTGCTCTGCCCGCGAACCACTGTCGCAACCACGTCATCATGGCCATGGCCAAAAAGGCCCGTCAAAGAATCAGCTATGGTAAGCCCGCCCGCTCTCCGCAGCCACGTCTCGTGCTCTCCGCACACAGCAGACAGATGCATGCTGGTGCTTCTTCTGGTGCTGCTGCGGCTTCAGCCGGCAAAAGCATTGCCCTACTGCTGTGTTCCTGTACTGCCCTCAGAATAGCTGACCAACTGCGCTAGTTTTGGAAAATGGCAACTCTTCGGCTGGCGGACACCGGCTCGGTGTCAACGGGCTGGCTGTAGACTCCAGCAATGGCATCCTGTACGCACACGAACCCCGATCCCATATAGGCCAAGACGCTCCCTTCTGACCTCCATCACAGCTACTCGGGTGGTCGAGACGGCATCCTTTGCGCCTGGGACCTCGACTCGTCCACCGACCACTCAACAAACACCGCCTCCAAATTCCGCGCCCAGGCCCAGGCGCACATGCACTGGATCAACGACATTGCTCTTGCTCAAAATAACACCGCCGTCGTCTCCGGATCCTCTGACCTCTCCGTCAAGGTCTGGCGCCCCTACTCGGAAGAGAGCAACGTTGCCCACACCATTGGCGAGCACGCCGACTACGTCAAGTGTGTCGTTGCCTCCGCCACCGACACAACCTCCAACACGATCGTTGCTGCCGGCTTGGACCGCAAGCTTTGCTGGTGGGACCTCAACGGCAAGGGCAAATCCTTGGAAATCGACGTCGAGGGCGAGGAGATTCCTGAAAAGGGCTCCGTTTATTCCCTTGCTCTGGGTCGCAGCATCGTCGCCAGCGGCGGCCCCGAAAAGACGATTCGTCTTCACGACCCGCGCTCTGGTGCCGAAGTCTCCAAGCTCATGGGCCATCTTGGTAACATTCGATCTCTTCTCATTGACGATGCCGATGACACCATACTTAGTGCAAGTGCAGACAAGACTATCAAACTCTGGAGCGTCCGCGGTGGACGTTGCATGTACACTTTCACCATGCATGACGAAAGTATCTGGTCCCTCTTCTCAAACCATCCACGTCTCGGCATCTTTTACAGCTCCGACCGCAACGGCATGGTTGCTAAGACCGACATCCGCGGCAGTTTTGACGATGTCGATAACGGTTTGAGCTTGGCTCTCGCCCACGAGCACATAGGCGTCTCCAAGGTCGTGGCCTACCATGGCCATTTTTGGACTGCCACGAACAGGTCATCCATCAACCGCTGGAGCGATTTTGATTTGGAGCAACCGCTTGATCTACCACAGGCCCACCGCCACAGGCGATCCGTATCGGCCATTTCGAGCCGGCCACGTCAAACATCACCTTCCAACCCCAATGGCACCAAAAAGGAGATTGACCCGCAATCAATTCTCAAATTGTCAAATATGGGCATGTTCCTGCCCCGGCCCAACACTGATGCAGAGACCATCAACGATGGCCCTTCTCGAAGACCTTCGGTGATCCCGGCCGCGGAGTCTGAGCTTGAGATGAAACCCATCTTTGATGCACCTAATGAAACCATTGAAGGCCAACTCGGTCTTTTAAAACACAAACTTCTCAACGATCGAAAACGAGTGCTGACTCTGGATACTGCTGGCGACGTATTACTATGGGATCTGATACAGGTGTGTTTCCATCTGCAATTCCAAATGGTCGTCTGTCTAACTCAATCAGTGTAAACCCGTTCAATGCTTTGGAAAGCAGCCTTTGGATGACGTCGCCGATTTACTAAACACAAGAGCAGCTGTCGCCCCTTGGTGCTCTGTTGACCTTAGTTCAGGCAATCTTACTGTCATTCTAGAGCCATACAACTGTTTCGACGCAGAAGTCTACGCCGACGAGCTGGATCTTGAAGAAAATATCGAGTTCCGAGAAGATCAGAGAATCAGTCTTGGACGGTGGATCCTGCGCTATCTATTTGCCAACCTCGTTGACGAGGAAATCAAGCGAGATGAGGCTTATCGTCACAAGATAAACGAAGAGGTAGAAAAGAGGATTGCGGTAGCCGCGAGCAGTGTACCAGCCAATGCTCTCAGGCCAGCTGCTCTAGGATTGACGGACGATGCCGCCACTCCTCGCCCCGATGGCTTACAACCCGCAATGACGCCTGGCATTGGCATAGTCGGCACGCCTGTTGTGGCTGTTGAGTCGAGCTGCGCTTCGCTGGTTGGACGCCTCTCTGCCGACAAAAGTGATTACTTTACCGCCGGTATCGCGCCTGTTGAAACCCCGACTACGGTCAAAACTCCGGCCCCAGAGACTGGGGAAGGCAAGACTTGGACTGATAATACAGAAAAGCCGAAAGAGAAGGAAAGGCCGGTGGATGGACCCAAGTCACCCAGCACGCCGTTTGGCAAGAAGTTTCGCATGTCCTTTAGCTCCAAGAAGCTTGGGCGTTCGGCCTCGCAGGCGACTCAGGAGAAGCCTGTCGTGGTGGACGAAAAGGCTGTCGAGTCGGAATCGTCTTCGAATCACGAAAAGGAGGTCGACGATAGCTTCTATGGCATTATTCAAAAGATTCGCCACGAGTACGATAGACTGCTCTCCGAGTCGCCAGACAAGCTGGTAGAGACGCGAGTCACGCCTAGTCTACCTACCGATACGCCAGTGCTAAAACTACCGCCTGGCACCAAGGTCATCATCCAAGAGGAGACGTCTGGCGGAAGCTCCAATGTGTACCAGGGCACGGTCGAGGGCGTCGGCCGCGATGCAGACATTATTGAGCAAAAGGCGCCCATGTGGCTCGGGGATCTACTTCTCCAGAACCAGGTTCCGTTCAAGGAACCCGTCAAGATTTCCTTTGTCCTGCACCCGCTGGATGGTCTGCCGGCTGTTGCCACTGACGGCAGCAGCCGCCTCAACGCCAACCGGATGCTGCGCGTCAAGAAGATTCTGGGCTACGTGGCCGAGCGCATCGAGCCGCCGCCTGGCCCCGACGACGACAGCGCGGACGCGCAGATGGACCCGGCAGAGTACCTCGAGCTGTACTGCAACGAGCAGCTCCTGGAGCCGACGCTGACCCTGGCAACGCTGCGCACGCACATTTGGAAGGGCGGCAATGACATTGTCCTCTACTACAAGTCGAATGGCCGCAAGCCACTGCGGCCGATGACCGCGCCGGAACCCGAGAAGCCGGAGCTGCAACCGCCATTGGAGGTACCGGCGAGCCCTGCGCCAGCCGCCGCGGCGTAAACACGTGCATAGGTTTTGATTTCGGATGCACACATTTTTTTTGAGTCATGGATACCCAGCAGGCTCTTTGTATCAATCTACTACAGCCCGTGTTGCTGTTGATTTGTTGTCAGTTCTTTTTTCAACTATCATCTCTTGTTATTTAGCGCGTTTGTTGAATAAGATGATGATGATTTTCTCATTGTATTTCCATTCTATGTACACTTGCTTCTTTCCGGTAAATACAGCTCCTGTCATGCAGGATCCTATCGTACATTTATATTCTCTCCCCCCCTTACGACTCTATGCCCAGCGTATTCACCACCCACTGGTAACTGCCCAGAAAAATGGCACCGCCTATCGATATCCACGTCACCCTCGGCGCGACGCCCGCAAAGAACGGTCTCACGCCCTCTTCCCTCGCCAGCCTTCCAAACACGGCGGCCACCGAGACCCTCTCGGGCGACAACATGACCCTCGTCTTGAGCACGTCCAGCGGCGTCGTCGCCGCCGCGGCCACCGCGCCCGCCACGCTCCCAAACAGCGCGCTCTCCGCCGCCGTCACCTGGCTTGTCGTCGCGCTCCCGCTCCCGCTGCCACTCTCGCTCGCATCCTGCCGCTGCCGGCGCCGCCACGCCTTCATGCCCTCCCACAGCGGAAACTGAATCACCGTAAACGGCACCTCCCTAAACACGGTAATCCCCCACCCACGGTACAGCTCCCGCCACACGCTCGGGATCCCGCCGGGGGGGCGCAAAATGGCACGCAGCGCGCGCGCCGACGAGCCGCCGTGCTGGCCGGCCTGCGCGCGCTGCTTGACGACCTCTGTGGGCACGCGCACCGCGCACGCGGCCACCTCGCCGAGGCTGGCGGCCGCCATTTGCACGAGCGCGTCGCTCCCGAGTCCTCCTGTTGTTGTTCCGATGCGCGGCCCGAGGTAGTTCTTGGCGGATTCGTAGGTGCAGAAGAAAAAGGCGGCGCCGGGCGCGGAGCCGACAACGGCGGAGCCGATGCCCCGGTAGATGCCGGTGAAGCCGCCAGAGGCGAAGAAACCGGCCGACGACTGCAGTCGCGTCTTGAGGGTGTCGAGGGGGAAGAGGGAGAGGTCGACGGTGGTGCCGGCGACGGCGCCGGCGATTAGGGCGGTGCGAAAGGGCGCGGGTTGGGACTCCATTGGTTGTTGCGGCGCGCCGGAATCGGGGGGCAGTGAAAGGCTGGCTACCTCAAGATGGAGATGAAAAAGCTTGAGAAGTGAGGCCAATTGAAGGGCCCGAATGGGCCAGAGGAGGGAGGGGAAGGGAGAGCAAAAAAAAAAGTTGTCGCGTGCCGATTGGGAGCGGGAATTTGGAGCGCGGGTTTGTCGTTGGGAAGAGATGGAAATTGGGGATTTGGTTGGGGCTTATCGATATCGTGGCCCATGGCCGGCCGAAACAACGGAGCAAGGCCTCGGTAACCGGGCTACCCTGAACAATGAATTTTGCGCTCCGTGTATCGACCTTGTCTGCTTGGGATTAGGCACTAGTCGTTTCATGCTGATCGGGGAGGCGGAATATGAAGAATTTTGGTTGGCATGTGCAGAGTAGGTGAATGAAGAGGTGGTGGATTAGTGAACTAACTGGTGGTCCAGACCAAGAGTTCCCGACATTATCGTTTGCAATGTATTTACACAAACTGACGATGGAACACAATACACTGGATGCCGGATACCGTCAAGTTTCATATAGCCAAGCGACCAAAAAAAAAAAAAAGAAAAAAAATTGAAACCCAAAAATGACCAACGGTCAAGTCTCATAATCTTCCGGAATCTCAAGTAAACTTGATTGATACCTCTAAAAAAGAGACACAATTTCTTTACATGCCCTCCCGAGTACTCGTCCCGCCCCGGCTGCTCTCCTCGGCCATCTTCTTGGTCCTCTCCTGCAGATGCTCAACCGTCTCCTTGGCCGCACCGTGGCTCTTGTCCGCCTGGTCCGCCTTGACGGCCTCTTCGCTATCAGACGCAAGCTCGCGCTTCCAGTGCGCGCCGCCTTGCTTGTGCTTGCGCAAGAGGTCGAGCTTGTGCTTGTCGATGTCGTCGTCTGTATCTGACTGCGTCAGTTTTTTTTTTCCAAACCTCTTTTTTCTACCCTTGTCCCCGTATCCATCTGGGACTGGTGGGATTAAAGTGAATTACAAGATAAACGTACTGGAGCTGGTTTCCTTGTGGGAGAGGACACGGGAGCTGTGCAAAGGCTTGCGAACCGCGGGCAGAGCGGCGCAGCGGACGACGCGCGGAAAGAGAGACTTGGATGCAAGCATAAGGATGATTATGATGATTTCTTCTCGGGCCTTTTTGTCAGCAGACAGTTTCTTTTTCGATTGATTGCCTGGAAGCGTTCATCAACAGTGGTACATACACTGATTTGATTGGATTGATTTAGGCTGGATGCGGGTGTCGTAGCAACGGAAAGAGGTAAAGTGAATCAATGTCGAAGGGAAGAAAAGAAGAAGAGTCCCATAAATGTAAGAAGAGACGCATCCAATTGCCAAATCCCTATTTCTACGCAGCACAATCAGTCCTGTCATCGCGGGTCGTGTTGTGACGTCAGCATGACCACAGCATCGGGCAAGTCCCCCGCGATGGCGACGACTTTGCGGAAACTTTTCATGAGTTGATAAAGGTCAAAGAAATGACTACGGCTTATTCTAAAGGGTCTCACATTACGCTATGAGATAAACTTTATTCTCGCCACGAGGGCATGCCTCTGATGTGTGTAACCCTTGATCTGCGTGCCACGCTGCCAGCCCCGATTCTAGACCAGTCAGGCATCCATCCATTGCGAGAGAGTATGCTCTGCAATAAACGGATGCGATTACAGCAGGACGAATGCAATCATAAGATAGATTCAACGAATGTGTAATATTATCATGATTCACACATCACATCAAACGTAGAGTAGAAGTCATGTATTCATCTGCAGGCTTTCAAGCCGCGGTATCAACCAGCGCCGTATCCAAAATATGTGCACCTCAGAAGTCGCAACACCACGGAACTCAATGGTCCCGATCGTAACCCGATAATGTAGAACCGCCCTGCCAAATCATTCATAAAGCCTCGCAGATGCTCCCAGGATAAAAAACAAAAACAAACAAAGTAACACAAGCTAGCCCCATCCCAGGGCCAGAAGTAGAAAGCAAACATCAAACCCCAAGGCCAGAAACCCTTCACCCAGAAGATGCCAGAAAACCAAAAACTATCGCCCTAGCCCGCTCATGGCAGGCAGTACTAAATAATAAGGTAATATGTGGTCCATAACCGAAACTGAACAATGGACAAAATTCTCAAGTTGCTCGCCGTCATTTGTACAACAAGAAATCAGAGAATGTAGAGTGCCGCATTCCCAAAGCAAATCGTCGCACAACAGTAAACAGCCGAAACACGGCAACATAGAAAAATAACATCAAAGTCGACAGGCTTATTTGGAAAAACCCGCCTCGCCTTGTCAACACCGGCGCGCAACGTGTCCCCTTGCGCGCCTCATGACAGCGGCCAGCCCAGAAACATTTGCCCATGTGATAAACACCATGAATGAGAGAAAGCCTGGTCGTGTCTCCAGCCATGAAAAAAACACCGCCTTTCTAAGTCTTTTTGGAGAGTTGATGCCGTGAGATCTCACCCCCGAGATGAGACCAGGCATGTCTTTTTGGTGATGCCATATGTCGCGTCCCAAGAGCGAACATGCAGAGGCCGAAAACGCAAAGACATCGCTTCGAGACCCAAATGCAAGCCGTTGTGTATGCAAAAAAAAAAGAAACAGTAACATCTTCTTTCGTGTAAAACGCCCGTATATGTCTCGAGTCGCGTCATCGAGGCAGACAAATGAAAGTGGTCAATAAAACAAACCCAAAGCAAACGTGGTATCGATTTTCGTTGAAACGCGCCCGTGTATCCTCATATAATTTTGTTGTGCAAAAAACAACAGAGTGTGTATGTCGAGAGATTGCTTGTACAGTGCGAGCCAGTAGCCGAGTGGCGGACGAGGTGTCGCAGTCCTCGCCGCGAGGGAATACTTGCTCGTGCAAGAGAGGAGTCCGGTCAGAAAAACTGACACCCAAGGTTTAGTTATTATCCCATCCCATTGTGTGCACCAAGAGATGAACACGCCCGAAGAAATACAGTGATGCATTCATTCAGAAGTGGGGCGGCGGTAGAGCGACCGCCAGGTTCCGCGCTCGCAGCGCAACTCGTCAAGAGAGAAAGCGAGGCGGGAAGCGGCAGCTGCCTACCAGCGACGAATGGGATGCCCCTGCAGCCTGGCGGGCGAGATGGAAGGAGCAGGGCTGGTCATGGTGATGCCAGTGAGGGGGTTGATGATAGGAATGGCATTGCGACCCCTGGCCGAGGGCTGGTGGAGCTTGAAGGCTGGCTGCTGGTTCTGGACAACCGGAGGAGGAACAAAGGAGGGCGAGGCAGAGTTGAGAGAGAAGCCGGGGGTGATGGATTGCGGCTGCTGGGTGGGCGACGACTCTGGAGAGTTGCTGGCAAGCGAAGAGCGCTCCGACGAGGAAATGGAGACGAGCTGGAGGGACTTGTCAGAGAAGGCCGGGGAGGATGCGCCAGAAGAGCTGTCGCTACTCACGTCTGTCTCGGTGAGGAGACCCGGGCAAAACTCCATGTCATCCTCGAGATCAAAGGAACGGATGGCTTCAAACTTGGTACGGAAGAGGGAGAGGGCGGCTGATTCATTGATCTCCTTCATGCCACGGACGCCACGGAACTGACGGTGCGAGTTTTGAGAGACGGAGAGGCGGGCGTTTCTGCGATTACGACCGCCGTGGTGGTTGTGGGAGACGGGGCCGGGCTGCGCCGGAATGGCGCCGTATGGGTAGTAAGAAGTCATTGTGTTTGTGATGCCAAGATGTGTACGCGAATCGGAAGCGGCGGGCGAGGACAGATCGTTGATTCGAATGGGAGATTGGGCTGAGCAATGGCGATGACTTCTAATAATGTATTTCTTGTGGCGTTGGGGAAGTAATGAAAATATATAGCAGGGAAAGTGTAGTACAGAGGGTGATGCAGGACGAAGCGATGAGAATGGAAGATGGGGGAGGATATTGCGAAGAGGAGGAGGTAGGAGAAGAAAAGGAACGTTGGACGGTAGGCGGGTGTGGGTGGG
>JAPFSE010000618.1:0-19092 GCA_030777785.1 Beauveria caledonica | reverse complement strand
CTTTAATAGTTTACTTATAGTTAAGTTCTATATTATCTTATAATATAATTATCTATAGGAAGTTCTTAATAAGGTATATATACTATTTAATATCCTTTTTTATAACCTTAAGCCTAACTAAGGGACCCTAAAGCTACTAGTTCTAAAGAATCTTTTACTAGATTACTATAGTTAGAGGGGTTAAGGTAAACCCTATGTTAGTTTCTTTTATATTTAGGAGGTCTACTAGTTATAAATATAGCTTATTATGTATTACTAGTTAAATCTATAGTGATTTATTAAAGAATTCTAAATCCTTATAGAGACAGATTAGAACCCTCTTATTATTCTTTAGTACTTACGCTTTATATCTTAGAGCATCCTTAGGCGTAATTTTACGATTTTTAGATTACATCTTATTAGTAGCGCACATAATACTAATAAAGGTTATAGATTTCTTAAGTAGTACTATGTATAGGGTTTTCTCTATACTATCTAATATAATAATATAGTTAGAGGCTAATAAGATATTAGTATAAGAGGTAGCTAACTAGTATTATAAGATTATTAAGCAGAGGTACTATATAAAGTGTTTTCTATATCTAGAAGAAAACTACTTAGTGTATTTTATAATTACTTATAAGTATATATATAGAATATTAGCACATATATTAAGTTAGTTCTAGGCTTCTATAATAAGGACTTTAGCGTTTATAAGAGCGTCGTTAGCATCTTAGTCCTAGGTCGCTAGGGGTATAAAGTAGTTTATATTTAGTTATTACTATTGTTTTTTAGTTGCCGATTATATAGACTACTATTATATTAGGCTACTACTCTTGGTGAAGAGGCGAGTGCGCACTAGGATGCTATCGCGCGTGATTAATCTCTGTGGGCCTTCTAATGGGTTGGGGCTTACAAAGGCGTTGCGCCGCGGCGCATCACTAGCGCTAGTGGCATTTGGTGGCGTAGGCGCCATGTCGTTCGGCGTGTGCTTCGAGAATTTGTGCAAATTTATTAAGCTTTATTCCACTATCTTTCTGTTCTAAAAACACAAGGAATGGTGTACCCTGTGATGTAGATGAAAGTCGGTGATGAGTCTTGTGTCTTATGCTTCAACGTCTACTAGTAAGTAGGTTGGGTATCGCCAAAACATGAAAACAATCAGGGAAAACCCACCGTAAAAGCTGTCAACATGAGGAGTCATCATTGAGTTAGTGAATGACAATATGAATATTTCTCCTCCATAAGCCGCAAAGTGACGCTCTAGGCACATGGAAGGGCGACCACGTTTGAGCTAATGGGAGAGGATCCCGCAAATCAACTATGCACTGACATGTACTAAATTACGACAGATAGACCGCCGGTCAAAGATGAGGACGCTCGGCTCCAAACGAGATCATTTTCGTATCCATGGCTGGGCTATCTACTTGGAGTCAAGGGGCTCTCGGGTGGCACAGAAACGGTTTGTCTCTCACCCGCAAGCTGGAAAGAAGAAACATTGCTGACAATTTTCTTTAGCTGGGCTACGTATCTCTGATACATAGAATGCTCAAGGCAGCCAATTGATCTTAATCTTACTTGGAGTTGGTAATGTATTTGAATGGTCTAAGCTAGCCAGATACTGTACTATAGTAATGCAACGGCGCGCCTTATCTTTAAATCATGAGTAGCTTTATTATTTTTTTTGGATTGTTAGGTGCGCAGCGAGAAGGCCAGCCGTGATGAGCGCCTAAGCCATCAGGCCATGAGGAAGGAACAATAACAGTCAACGTAGGCGTAGTAGCAGTTTCCGCGGCTCTTAAGGCCACATACAGGCCGCTTATACACTAGAATGCGAGCTAGCCACCCATGACACTTGTGCACAAAGATGACATAGAAAAAAAACCACGAAACTATCATATCATTAATTATTATTGCTATCTTCCTCACTAGATTTTTCTACGGTGATCGGCTGAAGCCGTGGCCAAAACAAGGCAGTTTAGCACGATCAAATTACGTGTCAGCCATGTTGCTATGTCATGTCGTCCGCCAGATCAACCAATAGCGGATGTGCTATAGACTTAGAGAAAAAATATATTACTACTGAATCTCTACATTCCATAAACCAAAATCCAATCTGCAGGCGATGTGCTAGTGACTTGCGATTATTGTCTTGTACCATTCCATGACGTTGCGCGTAGATTCGCCAAGTTTTCCAATCATAGCCTCCAGAAGAATGCCGCTATGCGGCTGGCCCGCAGTTTCCTTCAGGCTGACGATGGCGTCGGGGGCGTGCTTCCTCAGCATGGCGGCCATGGTTCGAGAGTGATCTGCGAGTAGCTCCCGTTCACCGACCATGAAAAACACATTTGCAGAAACCTCGCCAAGTCTGCTGTAAAAGGCAAGATCAGAGTCTAGAGGCCGCGCCCACGGGTTGTCGATTGTGTCGAGATTTTCTGCCTCCCCTTCGGGGAGCATGTCGCTAGCTAGGGCGCGTACGAGCGGCTCGGTAATCATGTCGCAGTGTTTGTTCTCTCGAAAGGATCTTGTCGCGCCGTTGGACCCAAGGGCAGGTGAGATGGCGAGCACGCCAGCAAGCGGCTCAGGAAGGGTTATGGCTGGGACCTCTGGGTGCGCGCGCAGCAGATGCCCGACAAACTGCATGGTCAGATTGGCGCCTCCAGATTCACCGCCAATGATGATGTCCCTGGGTGCGAAGCCCTGCGACCGCACCTCGTTGAATGCGGCGGCGACTTGGTTGAGTTGCGTCGGCATGCGGCCGCCCGGGACCAGCGTGTACTGCACCAAACCCACCGCAACCGCGACACCAGCTTCAGCACCGGTCTCGATGAAAGATTTCCAGCAAAAATCCAGGTGGCCAGGCAGCATGGGGATTACATAGCCTCCGCCGTGGACATACAGCACAACCTTGTCAGCTGAACGCCTGTCGCCGAGCCAAAGGATGGCTGAATCCTTTGCCGATTCAAGCGGTTGGGCATCAACAAATATCTGCTCCCTGAGCCGGGGATGGCGCCGTGATTTCCAAGAAATCCATTGCCGGTACGTGGTATGTGTAGACGGGACAACTGCCTGAACCTCTCGTGGGTCAAGTACAGTGAACGCAGCCTTGACCACAGCGCACATAATAGCGTACCGTATGTCCATCCATGTCAAAATAGCATTTGGGACCATGTGCGCAATATTTTTGATTGAGTATAGCGGTACTATGTAGAACATTGTTGGAAGCGAATTAGTTATACTGAGCTGATTCGACAGGGTCCGCGGGCGCTTTGATGGGTAAACTTACGTAGCACAAGGAGCTTGAAGATCAGAGTTAGTCGCGCAAGAGGCGAGAGTGGCCAGGTGCTTGAAACGTCCATGGCTTGTGATCAAATAGTGTCAGCCATAGGGAGCTGGGTGCTGGCTGGAGCTGTACTTACTTTGCCGTTGGTGATATTGATAGAGCAGGTATCTAAGTGATACCAAAAACTTGAATAAGCTTGTTGTAGGTTGACCAAGTGCCGTTCCAGGACACTACCACACTAAGTATAGAAAAGGTGAGAGACAGGCAAGATGGAATGATGTAGTAGTTTGCGGTAGAGGCGCACCGTTGGAAATAATGAAGTTGGCGGCGACTTCTAAATGGATCATTGCCTCGGACATGGCCATTGCCATAATTTTATTCGGCTAGGCCTCTCTTGCTGATTTCGGCGTTACTACCGAGACTTTCTAGGTTTGGGCTGCATCATCGCCACTCTGTGTGTTGCCCCGATTCAATTAAGCTGCAAGTATACAACCGTCAAAAAAGGAAAAACCCATTTATGGCGCGTCCGAGGCTCATGGAGGGCCTCATGTGTAGCAGCCTGCTCTCGCCGAGGTAAATCCTAATTGATTGGCCATTGCGTCGAGATAAAAACGCCGAGGAGGGTAAAAGGAGGCACGCTGTTGGTGTGGTGGCAGCATAGATTCAGTGTCAGCGAATGTAAAAAGGGTCCATCGTTGGCAGGTCAGAAGATGGTAATGTATGGGCTATGGCGTTGGCTCTTGTTTCCGCAAACGCCGACAACAAGCATAACAATCTGCAGCCGATCGATGGGTCGTTCAATCTCGTAAAGGGGAGGGAGGGGGATGGACCTGAGCCAAAATAGCTGCGAGCCAGTCCTGAATCAGTTCCCCA
Source organism: Beauveria caledonica (assembly GCA_030777785.1). Classification (NCBI taxonomy): domain Eukaryota; kingdom Fungi; phylum Ascomycota; class Sordariomycetes; order Hypocreales; family Cordycipitaceae; genus Beauveria; species Beauveria caledonica. The sequence continues at coordinate 14,957 of JAPFSE010000618.1, read as the reverse complement.
CTCGCAGATGCAAAAGGCGACCATTAGTTGCCAGGTGGAAGCTCCGAGTCGAAATAGATCGCGTACGGCCAAAATTCGGGCCACTCGTAATCAGCGGAACACCGGATGGAATCGTAATGTCCGCCCGAGAGGAACCTTTTCTCGCCTCCGTGATAATACTAATAAGACAGAGGAGGTATATCTAGAGACGGATAGCGCAACTGTGCATATCGCTCTCCCGAAATACAACACTCCAATCCAACTTAAGACAGCAATTCTACTTTTACAGAACAACAGCAAATATGCCGAGCAGAGACGAGAGCGATGGAGCCCCCTCCGGCAACGACAACTTCGAAATGCTGATCATTGGTGCCGGTATTGCAGGTATCAATGCTGCGTATCGGTACCAGTCCAAAGCGCCTCGAGGGGGATCTTACGCCGTTTTCGAGGCTCGAGACTCTCTCGGTGGCACGTGGGATCTTTTCCGCTACCCCGGCATCAGGTCTGATTCGGATATCTTTACATTTTCCTTTGAATGGAACCCCTGGCTTCTAAAGGGTACGCTTGCCTCTGGCGTCGAAATCAAGGAGTATCTGACGCAATCCGTGCAAAAGCATGGCATCGATGCACATATACGCTATCGACACAGAGTGGTCTCTCTTGACTGGAACCCGAAAACCCGGCAGTGGGATATTCAAACCCTGGTTAATGGAGAAAAGCTCCCCAGAGTGTGTCACAGCCGTTTTATTTACCTTGCCACTGGGTACTATGACTACCACGAACCCCTGCGCGCAGAAATACCCGGCATCGGCGACTTTGAAGGCAAGGTCATCCATCCACAATTTTGGCCAAAGGGCTACGACTACTCCAACAAGAGAATGGTGGTGATAGGCAGTGGAGCTACGGCTGTTACCATCGTGCCATCCGTTACACAGAAAGTCGAGCACGTTACCATGCTGCAGAGGAGTCCGACGTACATCTTTCCGCTTGCGCAGTTCGGCGCACTCTCCGCAGCCATCTTTTCTCTGTTCCCTCGGTCGATTGCTTTTGCTCTGCATAGAATTGGATGGATTATTCAGACTTTTATCATGATCCAAGCATGCAAAGCCTGGCCCGGGTTATCAAAGCGATATATCAGATATGAGAGTGAGAGGCTCTTGCCACACGACGTGCCCTTCAATCCTCACTTCAGCCCCCGCTACAACCCTTGGGAACAGCGCCTCTGCGCGGCTAAAGATGGCGATATCTTCGCAGCGCTCCGCAGTGGCAAGGCCAGTATTGTCACGGATACTATTGAAAGCGTAACGAAAAGCAGCATCAAGCTCACATCCGGTGCCGAGCTACATGCTGATGTTATCGTGACTGCGACGGGGCTCAAACTCCAGTTTGCGGGCGGTATTCAAGTTTCGATCGATGGCAAGGTCGTGGACTATGCCAGGGCTTTCCTCTGGAAAGGGACGATGCTACAAGACGTGCCAAATCTTTTCTTCACCATCGGCTTTGAGAATGCGGCTTGGACTCTAGGTTGCGACTGTGCAGCACAATTGATGGTGCGCATGTTACAGCAAATGAACAACAACAATGCAAGCGTTGCCGTTCCACGCATTGATGGGCATGAGAACATGGTCCCCAAACCACTTTTCAGTTTGATGGCTACTTATTTACAATCCGTCAACAACGCTCTTCCCAAAGGTGGGACAGGCATCTGGGCACCGAGATCGAATTATGCCTTGGATATGTTCAAGACCTTGTATGGAGATATTGAAACGGGTATGGAGCTAAGTTGAGAGTAATCTATTCAGTATAGATAGATTTGAGAGCACCCAGAGTGGAAGATTAGTTAGGCGGATGCAAAGTCTTACAGTTTTAAGTATTAGTACACCATTTTCAAGTATCAATTTTCTGCGTGTTTATGGATATTTTCTGAAATGTATTTCATTTTTCATTTTTTTTCTTTTTTCATCAATGCCTTACAATGCCTTTTATGGCGTGGCAGTTATAGTTTACGGTCAGGGCAATACACAAATAGTTCATAAGTGTGGTCAAATCGCACAGAACCTCTGCCATTTATTCAGGCGCGTTGCAAATCGTACGTATACAATTGCTAAGGTATGCCTCTTAGGCTGACATGTCGGGCTACTAGGAGTTGTAAAACGAGATAATTCGCCGTTTTTTTGAGGCAACAAAGTGGTTTCATCGCCCATAAGGAGGGAGGTTAGCCATACTCGACATGGTCTTAACGTTGATGTCAACTTTTTCAAGGCTACTGTGGGTGGCAACAATGTATCTTGAACCGGTGGCGCTATTGTTGTTGGCCTGAGCCGAGAGTTTGAGTAGTTGACGATGGGAACTACAGCACGCTAGGCATATACCCCGCTCGTACAGTTTGATGAGTGGAGATGACTCCGTTCGTACGGAGATAGGATGATTATCTTTCAGGGGTTGCAGTGTAAGCCTCTCGCCCCAAGTGGAGGACGTCGACTCCACTCGTATAGGCGTTGTAGCTGAGCCGGATCTGGTTAGAACAATGTCACGCACTGAGGAGAACCTCGGACGCTTTTCAGCCGAGGGTAATATATTCAGCCCAACGGCTCTCGCTTCCACACTACGTCACTTAGCTCCGCTGGTAGGAACACATTTCCATCCCATTCTTAAATAGGGACAAACCCGCTCGTTTGGGTACGCCACTTTTTTTATACTGCACAAGACCACCATCGACAAGCAGTCAGACAGGCAATGGGCTTTCAAGCAGACGCCAAGCTGTTCCTTTACGCTACGATCCTTGCTCCGTCTGACAAATAATAACGGTGCTTTCATCAACCCATGACGTTGGTCAAACCCGGGGAGCGAAAACGCCTATGGGCGCCGAAATCGCGGACTGGTTGTAACACTTGCAGGTAAGCCCAGCTCGCCATCGCTAACACGGCAAGATGATGATGACGCTAACCTTGATAGATGTAAGCTACATCCTATCCCCAAAGCGCCGACCGCCCGTTAATAATACCCTATAGCTCGCAGGCTCAAGTGCGACGAAAGCAGGCCACGTTGTAATAGATGTGAGTCAATCAGGCACTGCATCTGTACATTGAGCGATTAAGAAGTTAAAGAGAAAAAAAATATGCACAGGCATACTCGCAAACCGCCAATGCGTTTTCGCCAACAACGCATGTCCTGATCCACAGCCTCAGCCGACAGCGCTCGTTGATCATGTAACACCTGTCACCCTTCGAGCATCGCAGTTCTTTCTGGAACAGACAGTACCGCAGTTCACTAAAACGTTTCCAAACGACCTATGGGCTATCTGGGTTCCGCGCATAGCCGAGGCGGAACCGCGCCTCTGGCATGCCTTCATCGCAGTGCCATTATATCACGAACTCTTTATATTACAATCCCAGCAAAGCTCAAACACGACCGAGTTGCGTCAACGTGCTCTAGTGGCCAATGCCACAAAACATTACAATGCTGCTCTTATTGAGACGGCAAGTGCTATTGTGACGGGAGACTTTCGCTGTCTGTTTATGAGCCTAGTTTCGTCGAGTATATTCTTTACTATTGAGGCAAGTTGCCGGATTTCTACCATTAGCATAAAAGTGTCTTACAATGAGATATAGATGCTTCAAGGGCGAATTGCGTCCGCGATAAACTTGCTCAAGGACGGAATACACTTGCTTTTGGAGTGGGAGAACCGCGCCACTTCAGCCTGCCGGGATAGCCTGTTGATAGTACAGGCGATCCGCTCATTCTTTGTCCGCTTTGCTCAGCAAGCTCTTTGGGTAAGCATATATACAGCCGTTGCAACCCGTTGCCTCAAAGACAGCGCTAAAATTTGTCTTTGCTAAGCTTGGCCGTTTCCGGGATGCGGACACCCGCTGCTTGGCCGACGCTATTACGCGGTCCAGTCAATGGCCTCACGATGGCCGCCTCTCATTGCGTAGCTGGTATGAGGCGCGAGACAGCTTCATCGAGATCTCGATTGGCCGTTTATTCCTCTCGAACAATATTATAGAAGAGAGGTACCATATATGGCGTCGCGCCATAGATAAATTGGCGAACGACGAGAGCCAAGCCACTCCAACTGGAGACATGGCGTACCAAGTCTTACGACTGTACGATGCATACCTGGCAATCGAGATGAAAGCAGGGAAGCAAGGCAGGCTAGCCGATCCATTAGTCTGGGACCAATTCCGAGAAGATTTCAACACTATTGTGAACTGCAGCATCCAGCTTCTGGGAGCAGCCAGAAGGTCGACAGCTGAGCCATACTTTCAATTATCTATGGGCTCGGTTGCACTGCTGGGATTTGTTGCCACGCGATGCCGGGATCCGGTAATTCGCAGAAGAGCTGTGTCTACGTTGGAGTCAAGCCACTTACAGGATGGTTTGTATAGCAGTCTGTATGTTGCCGCCGTGGCACGGCGCATGATAGAACTTGAGGAGCAAGAGCATCAAGTCACAAGCAGTAAAGATATCCCAGTGGAGGCGAGGATAGTTCGGTTTTCCGTAGTTTCCGATGGTCCTATCACGCCTACCATACAGTTTCATTATACACATGGGTCACAGATTGAGGCTCTCCGTCTCTAGCCAGTTTCAAGATTTTGCTAGTCTGTTTACCTATCAGCTTTTCTAGTCGCACATCTCTCGCTTCAGAACAACTAAATGATAGAGGGAAATGACAGACACTACATGTCTTTGTTGTTTGCAACGGGTATGTCGCATTGCTTTCTCAGATTAGCTTGAGAATTACAGGACAATAATATACAGTGAACAAAGTTAGTTGGTGAATTAAATGTACGGGAATGTTAGGTTTCAAGTGTTAGTGCTGGGAATGTAACCGCATCAGCTCAGAGAGTGGTGTAATTTGAAGCAATTCCTGTGATAACAATTTGCGACTCGTCTTCAAATACTCGCTTCCACCCCCAAAACGCTTTTAGATGCAATCTCAATTTCAATGGTAGACCTTTGGCGTAGTCTGGTGGTAACAGTCATCAAGCTCTGCGATAACGGCCTGCAAGGGTGTCGCGGGGTCCGCGGGGTAGGCGAGGAGGGGTAGTAGAATGGCCGCGATGAGCAACAACCAGTAGGGTACAGTCAGAATCTCAGCTGAAAGAGCATCCCCAGTCCACGAACACTCCACCAACCGCAACATTGGACCACGCTCTCACTGCAGATTCATGAATAAAGTAGTAACGTTTGTTGAAAGCTTTCATTGGTGCGAAGTCAGCAAAAGTGTCCTGGCCATTACGGTTCGCCACGTGAAGCTTTCAGCAACTAATACATCTCAGTTCCGGCTCTTGTCTGCTAAAAATGCCATCTCTATCCATTGCCGATCCATGTTGATTCCGATTGAATCCAGAACATCCGCCCATATGGTAGGGTCTCCGTCCAGTGGCAAATTAGGTGTGAGAGGGCTTGTATCAGACTGTAATCCATCATTCAGGTTTAGCGGAGTCGCCTGTGGCCTCTGATATGACCCCTCATTTGTCTGCTCTTGTTGCTGTTGCATTTGTGCTTCTTGCGGGTGTGGCTGTTCTAGATGCTGCGGTTGTAACTGGTCTTGGCGGATTCCGTTCGTGCCACTCGTAGACACGTCGGCGGTATTTGCCAAGCGAGCCGGTGGCTGGGTCAGTTCCTTGTTTGCCATGACCCTCGTTAAAAATGCATGGCAGGCTTGAATATACCTGTTGCCCTTTTTGGCCATGCCTTGCAAAGCTTGCAAAGCCATGTTCATGGAAGAAACATTCTTTTCGTCATATGAGAATGCAATATTCACCATGACAAATAGTAAAGCTGTAGAAAAGGCTTGCTCTCCATCAAGGAACCCGAAGTTTGCTGTACATATGTAGATTAATATCGACGCGTAAGCAAGGTTAGATGATGCCATCTAGGATCCTGCCTACCGAGCATGTTATGTTTCGCTGCTTTGTTCAGCAAGAGCGCACTTGTCCTCGCGGCCGCAATGGCATCCTCGATCACGTTCACAATCTGAGGAGAAAGCCCGACATCCCATCGCTCAGCTTGAGTCCCGTTCGGGCGCGGGTAAGTATTGTTAGCCATCTGTCTCTGCGTAGCATAAAGCAGGAACGGTCTCGCTGTCATGTTAATACAATGATAGTAATGTAGGTACATTGAGACTTTTTCGCGACTCATGTCCGAATCAAGGTTGTTGACGTCAAGCTTAACATTATCCGGAAGTTGAGTGAACCAGTCGGCCAGTTTTTGCATAACTCCGCGTACCGAAGCCGACAGCCTGTTCTTCGAATCCGGCTTCTTCAAATATACTTCGTTTCCTATGATGCCTTGAATCCCTGAAAGCAGTGTGTAGGAACGCAGAATAGAGACTGCACGTGGGTCTTCGCTGCCCACGGGTTGAGGATAACGGAGGTCGATATCCTCGTCTCGAACTGAAGGGGGGTGTCCGGACGTAACTGAAAACAGCCTTTCCATGCTATATAGTGACCACCATACCCGACGTCTGTGCTCCCGCGAGGATTCGTCGAGTTCGTTACCCAAGACCTCCCGATGCAGCCCCAAAGAGATGGCCATGCGTAGAGCTAGACCAATGTGCAGATATGCAGCATCCCGCCGATTTAAAGTCTGCATGTAATAGGCTACATGTCCGAGGACCTCAACAAACAAAATAGATCCGTCCTCATATGCTGAGGGGAGATATTGCAGCGCAGCCTTGAAGTAGACGAATCCTGGAGGGCCATCGGAGCTCACCCATTGATTCACGGAGTACTGTTGTCCAAAGGCAAGGACCAAAAGCATTTGGCAGTGTACAAGGCAGTCCTCTTGGTTTTCGAGGTCTGGCGGCCCCGAATACATGCGATCAAGGCGTTGGTAGAAATCTTCTTCCTTGAGAAAGGAGAATATTGTACCGATGTACCTGTATTGGGCGTGATACATGCATCGTGCCATGTCATAAGGTGGTAATTCGGGCAAGTCAGTGACATAGACTGGACGTCGCAGCCATCTTGTGTCCTGGTACTGTGGATATAGATGCCACGCCAGTGTCTCTGCTGTCGGGTTCAGTCTGTTTGCGATATATGTTGACGATGAGTTACCAACGAAATCTGTACTGAAGTGAGCTTCCTGGGCAGAAATATTACGAAAAGCCTATAGAGAGAGGCAGCAAGAGGGTTGAGCGAGTTCATGCCCACGTACGATGCTGGCCCGACTGTCCCACGACCCAGTTGTTGAAGCCCGTTCTTCCCCATTCCTCGTCGGCGAGAGGTGGACTCGCACGGCGGGTATTGATACCGCTTACGTATTCATCGTCGGCCCTGATGCGATTCGCAGCCTGCAGCGCGGGGTCTTTCGCCTGCGCTAGAAGCTCGAGCAGATACCTGTGAGAGTGAGGGAGATCAGATCTTTGCGCAAAATCCAGCCAAGCGTATGATGCAGGTGCGATACCTTTCTGACACGTTAATCCTCTTCTCAGGGTCAGTGTAGACACATAAATTTCCTGTGTCTCGGCAGGATTTGCAAGAATAAGGAGGAAGTCCGGCGCATTTGGTTTTTCGGCTCCTGCAGCGGTTGCATGCAATCACTGAGCGTCTTACGGCATCCGCATCCGCATGGGTAAATTGTCGTTTATGGCCGATTTTAGCGTGGTCCATTATCGCCGTAACGTCTCAGATCTTGGCTATTTTCACTCCTTCAGATTGCGCTCACGACATGATACATCACGATACGCGGCATGAATCCCGAGCTGAATAGACGGGTTGAGCCATCATGTGAAGAGCAAAAGGCGGATACCGCCCGATGACGATTTCCTGGGTCTTAAACCTCGCTCCTGATGGGGCGACGACACACTGGCCCAGTAACCCAGCTGGAATGTGCCCGCGCAAACCTTCCACCCCTAGCTCCTCGGACGGGAGCCACAGCACGAGCCCCAGCGCTTATCTCTCGGTCCCCACAACCCGACCACTCGCCCCCCCGCTTAGTCAACAGCGCCCGCTGTAAGTTTTGGACCGCCTGCTGTCAATTTGGCCTATCTTATGGGCTGCTTCTATCTCGCAAAGGGCAGCATTTTGCGCCTCTTTTATGACCTTATATATGACATTTACTACAAGTAGGCTGTATCTTCTTTAGTAGCTGCTCATGTTTGCATTAGGGCTTGTCCTCTGCGTTGTCTTCTAGTCCATCTGCTGGCCCGTCTACTGGCCCGTCTACTGGTACGTCCTCTGGCCTTGCCTCGTCTAAGGGTCCAACCTCCCGCTCGTCATAAGGCTTATCTTCTAGCCGCCGTATAGGTTATAGCTTGTGGTTGTGCTGTGAAAGCGCGCTTCATATCGATATTCGTATTCCCAATTACCATTTTTCCCCCCCCTTAACCAATGCCGAAAATTAGAAACCTGCATACCATCGACTGCAAGCATATACAAGGCTTTGCCGGCCACATTCCCATTTAGATCTTCTAATAATAAACCGATACCCCTCGACAGCTGCGTAAGCTTGTAATAGAGAGAGCAGTCTCCTCGTGAGTCCCACTATAGGCTGTTGACGTTGGTATTTTTGGATAGTGCACATTGGTGACCTCTGTGGAGCGGTGACACACTGGTGGAACCTCACTGTAATACATTTGTCCATTGAAGGCTTGATAGCACATCAAAAAGCCTGCTCTAGGTCGCAATGGACGCAAATATTCGGAATAAAAATCAAGCCAAGCTATTGTTTCTAACTCTACGTAACATTGACTTATGCTTTAATTTTGCGCAGTTGAGTGCATAGTGAGAAGATGTTTGTGATGTCACAAATATATCCCACTGAATCGCATTTTTCATTTAACTATATTGACGTTCCGTACGAACTGCTGCATTCAAAAGAGGAACTATCCTTAGGATCACCACCCTTGTAAGCTGCAACCAGAGGATAGGGACATAAATTCCGTTTCAGCTCCCCGTCGTGAGTTGATGCTGGAAGGTGGTCTGGAGCGGCTCCTCGCTCCACCCAATCCACTAGAATTGAGAAAGGATCCTGGGGAATAAGCCCGTGGCCGCCACCACAGTGACCCGCACCCGGCGCTTCGAAAAAGCGATAAAAACTCCGAAGGTCAGAGTTCTGCACTTCGGCTGAGTTGTAGTACTTAGTGGATCCTGGCGAGAAAATCTGCTGATCAGCAGTACCGTGCCAGTGCAGCAGTTTCCCGCCGGACTGTTGGAAAGCAGACAAATCTGGATTGTCAGTACTTGCGACAGAACGATAAATGCTGTTGGAGAGATTTGCGATCGCTTCAAATCCGTTGCTGGGCAGTGTTGCAAGGTCAAAGTCTCTGCTCTGTAGAACAAAAAGTTTGATCCAATCAGAAGCGACTGGGAAGGGAACCCCTTCGCAGTGGCCGTCATGGCATGTCGTGTTCACTAGATCACAGACAGCGGCACTTTTAGACAGACAAAACCAGATAGACTGACCTCCCGCGTCTTTAGGTCCCTGCCAGATTTTTTCCATCACTAGAGCATCATCAATGCTCACGATGGCCGACTGATTTCCACAGCTCACTTTCTCGCCAACCAAACTTCGAGGGCTCCACGGACACTGCTCGGGGTGCGATAGAATTCCATCAATGACGCCGTCTAGGTGGTCACAGGCCTCGACTGCTGCATCCGTAAAAGCTGAAAGGGTACAACGATTCGGGAAATGCTGGAGCTGATTCATGACAAACTGGGGATAATACATGCTGGGAACGAATATGGCCCAGTTGATCGCTGGAGCGCCTGACAATATGCCATCATATGCATTCGGGTACCGCTGTGCAAGCATCAAGCCTTGACGTCCACCGGTTGAGCAACCGTCCCAGTATGAGTATTGTGGCCCCCGGCCGTAGATCCCGCGCACAACTTCCTTTGCAATGATTGACGCCTCATTCTGAGAAATGGCGAAATTGTTCTGCAAAAGCACAAAGTTGACTTTCGACGCATCGTCCAATGCCCAGCTTGTGGCATTGGCCGGATCCATGACATGGCCTGCATTCGTTCCGACAGTGGAGTAGCCCTTGGAGACCGGCAAGGCGAGCGAGTCGTAGGTCATCAAAGAGGATAAGCCGCCGCCACCTACTCCAACCAACCGATCGTTCCATTCGTAAAGAGGTAGCCAGATAGAGACTTCGATTTCATCAGCCCAGCCCCAGTGACCATAGTGAATGGTGACATTGCAAAAGTCAATAGTCACTTTGGAGGTTACACCTGTTGACTGAGTCAACGGCGCGTCCAATGTATATTTATCGACAGCTTCAGCATACACTCTCAGAACGTTCGTGCCTGGAATCTGTGGGAATTTGACATGTGATGCGGTGCAACGTGAGGTGATGTTTGATCCCCATGCCAGGTATGTGAACATCGAGCACATCAAAAAAAAAAGTCGAAGCATGGCCGGCGTTTAGGCTCGGTGCTGCTGTACAATTCTGAGTACTGTCGAATTCAGAGTGCTGTCGAAAGGTTATTGCTGCGCAATCCGGATCAGTGACTGCGAAAAGAAGATCTTGTTCCTCACGGAGGAAAGGGTAGGCAGGAAGTAAGCGGGAACTGCTCCCGCTTCATATCCCACGCTAAGTATCTGAGTCTACATGAAGCTTGCTTTGGCCTCAGCAGCAATAAACAGCCGACGAAAGGGCTCTGCTCCTGTTGTTGCGATATCGGCCGGCTGCACATTGACGCAGGGCTGAGCGTCGGACCGAACGAGCGGTTTGTGGGCCATATTCGTGTGGTGAGCTTCGGGACCAGGCATCCGAACACCGACAGCGACGGCGGGGCGGAGATAATGATGCATGCTAAATTGTGCTGCCGATAAAAGACGGCCGTAAGGGTATTCGTGTGGTGAGCTTCGGGACCAGGCATCCGAACACCGACGGCGACGGCGGGGCGGAGATAATGATGCGTGCTAAATTGTGCTGCCGATAAAAGACGGCCGTAAGGGTCTAAGCGTTTTCCGTTTTCCGACTTCTGGTGACCTTGTCCTGCGCTGGTTGCATGACTTTCTTGTAGTCGAACTTGAGTTATGCTTTGCGCTTGGCAGGGGACAGAGCCGCTGAAAGTTAGTGCTGTGTTCAGCGGTGTTCCACCAAACGGGCGTAGCGTGTTGTAGTTTTCTCATAAAGACCTGTCTTCGCCGTGTTATCGTATCATTGTAGTTGCAAGGTGCGCCTCGCGGAGTGCGTCAAATTATTTGTTAACAACTGCATCAAAACAACGAGCAAAATGTCCCATCTCGGTCCCAAGTCCACAGAGCGCACCAACGGAGAATATTTACCTTCCCTAGAGGGTCGAAATGCTACGCTTCGTAGGATCGTCGTCGCCATGACCGGCGCTACAGGTGTCCATCTCGGCATAAGAACTCTCTTGGCGCTCCGTCACCATCCAGTTGAGATACATCTCATCCTCAGCAAATGGGCGGAGTACACTATCAAGTACGAAAACAGACTATACGATTGCCAATGTCAAGGCATTGGTGGATCATACTCACAATTGCAACGACATGGCCGCACCTTTGTCCAGTGGCTCCTTTCGGGTAGACGGAATGATCATCATACCTTGCAGCATGAAAACACTCTCTGCAATAAGCACTGGCTACTGTGATAATCTCATTGTCCGTGCCGCTGATGTGGTCTTGAAAGAACGTCGGAAACTGGTTTTGGTTACCAGAGAGAGTCCACTCAACGGGATTCATTTACAAAACATGCTGAATGTCACGAACAATGGTGGTGTGATATTCCCTCCTGTGCCGGCTTTTTACCACATGCCTTCCTCTATTGATGAGTTGGTTGATCAGGTAATCGGTCGAGTATTGGATATCTTTGATATTGAATCTGGCCAGTTTTCAAGGTGGAAGGGCTCGAGCGCTCGGGAAACAGTCAACTAGGTCTTAGCGAGAAAATTCTTGGTAGTTGCTCTTCGATCAATCACGATACTTACTCTCTTTCATTGTCCATTGGAAAATATCGCTTCTTCAGGATTCTTCTCATTGTTCAAGGTCCTACTCTAGAAAGTTTCAGAAGTCTGACTCGGGCTGTTTAAACTCATTATCATTGCCATATCACACCCAACCGAGCTGGTATCTGTTTCTCTGCGCAATTTCAATTTTCGAAAAAGATAGCCATCGATGACGATAATGAGTCATCCAGGCGTCTTAACAGCCACCTGCGGGCCTGCACACATAATGTCATTTGATACGAGCAATAGCCCTTATTCGGTCACGATACCGCATCTGTGACAGGGACGCTCTGGAACACCGCCTGACAGCATTGGAAGAAACACCGGCGTCATAGAAAGCTCGGTTCTCCGACGCTTCTTTCATAATCATAGCCCATTCTTCTTATTCTCCTAGCGCAGCTAAGTTTGCACGCTCGATGTTCCGGTACGGGTACGGGCTTTTCGTTAGCCAATAAGTGGGACTGGTATGTGGTATTTAAGGTGCGTGTACTTGGCACTTTTATGGATTGTACCTAACGCAAACAAGCACGAAATCACCATACATCTCCTTCAAAGCTCGTGCTGTCAGTACTGCGTGCCGTGTACTTCACCAATGAGCCCGACACTCGTAAAACTCGATAGCAAGGTTTCTGATGACGCACCCTACTGATGAGCACGCTGGAGCGGCCGCCCATGACTTCCGCACTTTTGTCAGAGAACTCGAAGATGAAAAGGACTTATTGCAGATCGACTGTGAGGTTGATCCTCACCTGGAGATTGCAGCCATCGTTCGCAAAGTATACGAGACCGAGGACAAGGCACCCCTCTTTAATAATATTCGCGGACGGACTGAAGGGGAACTATTTCGCATTCTTGGTGCTCCGGTAGGAGCAAGCAGACTCGAGGGCAAACGGTTCATCAGGATTGCAAAGTCCCTGGGGCTTCCCTCAGATGCAAATGGTGCGGCCATTATCGACAAAATCCTACACGCAAAAACGCTACCCGAGATTCTACCTAAAGAGGTTGTGACCGGGCCAATCAAGCAGCATGTTATTGTCGGAGATGACATTGACTTGACGAAGTTGCCTATCCCTTATCTTCATATCGGCGATGGCGGAAAATACCTTCAAACTTGCGGCATTTACATCGTCGAGACTCCGGACAGAAGTTGGGTAAATTGGTCCATCACTCGCAGCATGGTCGTGGGTAAACGATCAATGACTGGGCCTGTGAACCCTAAACAAGACATTGGGGTGATTCTTGAATTGTGGAAGTCTCGGGGTCAAGACATGCCCTTTGCATTATGTTTTGGGGTACCACCAGCAGCCCTAATGGCCAGCGGCATGCCTTTGCCGAAGGGCATCAATGAGACAAGCTTCATGGGTGCTCTGCTTGGGAAACCAGTGGAAGTAACCAAGGCTGAAACCAACAGAATTATGGTTCCAGCGAATGCTGAAATCATTATAGAGGGGTCTATATCTCTCACTAATACAGCGATGGAGGGCCCAATGGCTGAGTATCATGGAATGCTGTTCCCTGGCAGCTCCAAGCCTTGTCCCGTCCTCAATGTCGATGCTATTACATACAGGGATGACCCAATACTACCGATCTGTGTGGCAGGTCGGGCTACCGAAGAGAACCACACAATCTGGGGTCTCATGCAATCCGCAGAAGTGTTATCTTTGTGCCAGGCTGCTGGTCTCCCCATCAAGATGGTATGGAACCCATTCGAGTCTGTCGACCTTTGGTTCGTTCTGCAGGTCGACAGAAAGAAATTGAGGGAAGCGAAAACCGACATTGCGTCTTTCAGCCTCAAAATTGGCCACACTGTTTTTGGATCCAAGCCTGGCTATTACATTCCGAAACTCTACGTTGTTGGCGAAGACATCGACCCTACCGACTTGAACGATGTCATTTGGGCTGAAGCGACACGATGCCAACCGAAGGCTAATGAGTTTTTCTTTGACGAATATTCAAACATCCCGCTGATTCCATACGTCAGCCACGGTATCTCCCCAGAACATATGAAAAATCATTTCAAAGTAGTTCGATGCTGCATGTTCCCAGCAGAATTCGAGAGCGAGCCGTTCTGGACGGAAGCTTCTTTTCGTGGATCTTACCCATCCAGCATCCAGACCAAGGTTCATGGACGCTGGGAAGAATACGGCTTTTAATGATATCGACTCTTGCGGAGCCTGTCGCTATCTTTGAATGCAAAACCTTTGGATGAAAAGTGCCGGTAGTTCACATTTCAAGGTCGGTGAATTATTTTATAGTACTCTAATATATGAAATTGGAGAATTTCCTCAAGCATCAATAATTTTTTGCGAGCATGCTTTGGCCTTTCTACCAAATAAAATCAACTGAACGTAACAGAGGGTGCCATACTACCTCGGGTTGAGGAACCTCATATCTCATCTGATAATGAGTGACCGCATTTAAGGCAGTCAGTCACCTACACTCGTCCAGTTGTCTACGCAGCATCTAACTACCAATCCATTCACGTGGGTGGGCATGGGCGGCCTCTCTCGATGTACTACATACTAATCAGATGACAGATTGAAGGATGCCGGTTAGAGCTCGGAGATCCTCGCAAGGAGCGGCGCACCTGCAGCCGGATCGGGTTGTGGGTCCCGAAGCTGTTTCGTCGGGATGTTGGAGTTTAGTGGGAGGGACAGCTCGGAACATAGCTGCCAATGACGCAGAAATCTACGTGATCTGTGACGTCTTACTTCCTGTCGCGTGCGAGATTTTATGACACGGAATATCTCGCCGGCATAGGGCCCGACAGCCACCCCAGTGTTACGAACGCTGCAGCAGCAGGCAAGGGCACCGGCCCGGGTAGGCAGGCAAGCCTGTGGGCCGCCTAGATAGGGGGTCTTTCTATTTATCAACTAGAATGTAAGTCTTATTAACCAATTTATAGCTACGTAGTGGGTCTATAGTAGCTAGGTAGTATATTAACGCCGAGGGGTCTAATTTATTAACAATACACGTAAACACGTCTAACACATACCTACCTCCTACTTATCCTTTACTATAACCCTTTTGTCTAGTAGATAGTACTAGATT